>JBCFXI010000321.1:0-196923 GCA_038496175.1 Ampulex compressa | reverse complement strand
TTTTCCTTACGGGTTATCAACAATCAACTCTTTACCTATTTTCTGCCACGTTCCTGATTCGGTGCCCTTGACTTTAATTGCTCGGTACGTGCTATGTAGAGGAGAGTTACTTATATTGGACCTGTATTGGACTATTTAAGAAATTATCTCCGTAAATTGGAAATAAATAAAAAAAATATTAGAACTTCATAAAAAAAAATAAATGTATATATATATATATATTCTTCATATATTTAATTACTCTTATTAGTTTATGTTTTATCATCACTTCTGATTTACGTTACAGACACATTCCGATTTATAACATCCGTTTTACATTTTAGTATTACTTCATACATTGTCATTGTTTACTCTTCTTCCTGAGCTTGTTAAGGAATGCGCTGAGGCTTTCGAAACATCGTTTTTGAATAAATATTTATTTAACGAGGCTCTTCACCCGCATAGAACAATTTTTTAATTCTATTATCAGAAAGAGCAAAAAATCCACTCATGCAATCTATCTCAAAGTTTTTCGCATCATGGACTACCCGATCACGAACCTCATGCTTTTACGATTATACGCAAAACTAACAATTACTCTAATAGCAGCAGAATTAGTAGTGCCGGGGTGTGTCCAAACTTGTTGTAAAGGTCAAGAAGCTCCTGACCCCTAGCCAATCGTAACAAGACCTAAATATGCCTATTCTTCTTTGGCTAATCGGAAAGCCGCGATGCGATACGACGTCGAATTTTTTCCAATCATCAGGCACAGCGCAGCCGCTGTTAAGTCGTATCTATCCCGCAGGTAATGCGCGATGTTCTCCCCCATAGAACCTTTTTTTTTAATTCATTTTTGGCACAAACTGCTAAGGTTACTTGGCCTAGGATATACTGTTTTAAGGTGGGTTCCAAAGCAGTACAGCTACGGTATACATAACACATGGAAAACCAGACGTGATGGACGTGATTCGAACGCGGATATTCCGCGTGGAAGTTCGAGCCGCCATCCGCTACACCACCGTAGCTCTCTAGATCCGAGTAAACCTCCACTATCGTATTAGAGAATGTGCGATATGCATGTAAAGTAAAAGTTCCCACACCGTCCCCTCGCTGCTCTTACGTTCATGTTATCTTCATCTAAACTAGTCAAGCCCGTAACGTATTCACACTATGATTTAATAAAGCGTAAGAAAATTCTAAGGGTTATGTTAGTGACAATGAGCCCCGTTAGTGATTGGATATGGTATTTGTCGATACAGAACAGGTTTAGTGCAACTGCGCCGCGTATCACACATCCTGTAACCCTCTGTACATAATTAGCCTTAAGTCAGCTATTGTTTGTTTCGAGATCTATGAATAATTGTCAATCAAAAAGTCAGTCATCTGTCATCAACTGATCCTTTGATTATACTGAAATCAATTCTTTCCTTTTAAGTGCAAGAGATTAGAAAGAAAGCATGGTTATAGAAGAGTCACAGTTGAAAACTATTAAAATGTCGGTTGCAGGGGGTTGAAATAGTATGTCAGTAAATGAATTACTTTAGGAATCGGCGCTCAAAATCAAACAAACGCACAATATAGAACAACGGTACTGTGGTGGATAAGGATACAATCTTCCACTTGAAAGATCCAAGCTGAAATCTCGCTCATCGTCTCTAAAGTGCAAGAACAGCTTTCCTTTCCACGGGATAATACACTTGTATTATTTAAATTTTTTTATAAGATTATATGTATTGAATTGTTCAATAAGTTTGCGGAGCGCCATTTATTCGTCAACGATAGAATTAAAACTTCGATGTAATTTTAATATTTCATGCTTTGTAAGAACATAGCCAAAATTCTTTTCGATATGTCAATTCATTTTTGTTTACGAGCCATTTATTGTTCTCAGTGCATTTTTTAACAGTGCAACAAATCGAACATCGTGTTTTAATTTCTTTTAAAAAAAGGTTTAAAGGCAATGGAAATTTATACCGGAGTGATAAATGGGTTAAGTGAATCTAGTCCTTCAAAAATAATGGGTCGTAAGTGGGTTGGTTTATTCGAAAGTGGTCGTACAAGCATTGAAGACGATCCGCGTGAAGGACGTCCAAAAACTGTATCAACACGAGAAATCGTCGCAAAAATACAGGACTTGGAAGATCGTTGATTTACCGTGAGAGACTTAGCAGAATTTCTAGACATTTTATTAGGCACAGTAATATTTCAAATCAAGTTTTGGGTTTCAAAAAATTGTGTGCACAGTGAATGCCACATCCACTACGACACCTGCCCGCATAGCTCAAAAAACCATCGCTAAAATCACTGAACTAAAGTACCAATTCTTGCAACATTCAGCCTGTTTGCCAGATTTAGCTTCCTCTGACTTCTGGTTCCTCTCACATCTCAAAAAATCCTTTCGTGGAAAACGATTCTCATCAAACGTAGAGGTAATAGCTGCTGCAAAGGGATGTTTTGCAAATCTTCCGAAAAACCACTTCGAATATGGGATCTATAAATTGGATGATCATTGGAATAAGTAATTGTTGGAATAAGTAATAAGTGCATTGAAGTTGTGGGAGATTATACTAAAAAATAAAGCCGTTTTTACAACTACAAATTGTTTTTTGATTTTCGTTTCGCGAACTTGGCGGTTGAAAATTTTTTTTTTCTAAAAGTAAAATTTGATACAATAGTACCCCTTTGTTTCAGTTGTTGATGTAGGGAGAAAAACGAAGTGATAAACTAGTTTTGGTAACTTATGAATACAGAAATATGCTGAAGGTTTAAAAAAGATTATTCTGAGTAAGTTTACAAAAAAAAATTCAATTAAAAAATTAAATTTCCTAGCTGCCGTTTTATACAAAGTTTGACCGAGTTTATAATTTATAAAATTACCCTTCGTAGGAGGCACCCCAAAATTGACAGAGGAACAAAATCAATAGTTGACACTTAGTAATTTAATAATTGACACCTTACGTCAACTACTGAATCATAGACAATTACGAGTGTCAATAGTCGGCACGGGGTGAATTTAGACAACTCAGCATACTTTGTCGCCAATTTTCATAACTAAACTCCTTTTTAAGTTTCAAACGACATAAATAAATGCCTGTTCTCATTCACGATGATCAAATAATACGAACTTGCAACACTTATATTTTAACCAAGTCCTTAGCGATTTATATTCGAAAATACGCAAAAATCGTAAGAGCCGCGCACGGGTTTGGTTAACCGGTCGCTATGACATTTCTCAATGGCGGATTATGTGCAGTATTTCGCAATTAAGCAAGCAAAGAGCGTCACTATAATAAGGTCTGATGTATTCCAACTTGTGGTTTCTTTATTTATTCACTTTTTTTCCAAAGTATCAACTACTGCTGCTTTTATCCCACACAGCATTGGAAATAAATGGGATAATAGTGTCACTTGTTCGCGTTCCGTATAATAGCTTGGTAGTTTGATATCTGTCAAAATCATTTACTTACTGCCGCGTGGTTTACGTAGACGCGTGTACGCGATAAAAGGACACCGCATAACCAGACGCGGACGATGGGCCGTTACCATCAGATACGGAATCACGGCTAATTGGCCTGGCTAAGGGTGGTGCCGCCTTTATATCGAAGCGGCCAACGAGTTGTCCGCACCATTACGCGCCGTTACACCTACGAGAAATGGCAAATGGGGAAAACGAATTCGGGAGGAACACGCGGCAATTAGCCCTCTGAGCTTCTTTGTCGAATTCAAGTCGACATCGCCAATTCAATGAGAAACAGACAAATTCTTATTTCGTGCCAGTCGCGTGTCTCCTTATTTATAAGCCTATAAGCATTTCTTCGACGCTTCTTTGATGTTTGATCCACTATCTTTCCAAGCGATCGACTCTGAATCATAGTCTATCTCTTGAAAAGTATTGAATATTTTAGCTCTGATGCACTGATAAAAAATACATGGCATTTTTAGAAGCTTCTACAAATTGTCTTTATTTCGTTCAAAGAGTATTTGTCTGTAGATACACGTAATCCTCAAGCGAACGGATAGAAAGCCTTTAACGAACTTCGTGCATGTTTCCGGTTATTCTATTTCGAAAAAAAAATTGATCCTTAAGCACAAGATCTTTGTATAAATAAGATAAGTAATTAAGTAATTGGGTCTGTATTTTATCTATAGTTTGGAAAATTACGGGTCTTGATGGAGATGTGAATGCAGAGTTTTGACGAGGAAGACAGAAGTTCGATTCGCTAGATAGGAATTTACTGCGATTGGTGGCACCGTTGATTCGAACATTGCGTGGTGATTTCAAATATGTGTTACAAGCTGGATCCGGTTGATCCATTGTAAGAAAAAATTAGCCGAAATTGCCTGATCAAATTTTTTAATACCACATCTTTTATTGCAACATATTTTTAGTACTGTTCAGAAATTTGTGTTAGTTTGAAAAATGTGTGAGCATATGAAATGAAAAGAAAGCCACGTATATTTGTTCGATTATAATTATGTATAGATTTTTACTTTATATATGTATCATATAAGATAGTTTTATATACTTTAATCGAGTCTTTAGCAGCATTTCAGTTGCGGATACGGGAGCTTGTCATAAGCTTGTATTTCACTTGTACTTATCTATTTTTTAAACATTCATATTACTACATTATGTACTCATGACTTTAACATTACATAAATTAAAAACATATATACAACATGTAGTTTCTACTGTTGTTTCAATGCGGTACCTCCATAATATCCCCTCTGCAAACTATTTTCTTACGTCTTATTTGAAAAGAGTTCAAAGTACCGAACTATAACTTATTATCTATTTATATTTCGGTACGTGTCATACTTGAAAATAATTCAAAATATGGGTGCCCCTAAAATTCACATAAATTTGTAGGCTGGGAAAAGATACATACTATGTAGAAATCGATTAATGCAATGGTAAGATCGCCATCAACGAAAGTAAATCGCAACTTTGTTCGCTTCTCGACGACAAATTTCATTGTTTTCAAGATCGATTTTTGACAAAATATCGATACAGAGATATACACAGTTAAACGCGGAATTATTTTGGCAAACCGCAATCGATATTCCAATTACATTTAATCGTAGAAATTAATTGACGCGACCTTGAATTATCACGCACACCTTGTCAAATTAGAAGTAAAACGGATCAATAAAATGATTAGTAAAGTGTTCCACTTTTCTGAAACATTAACTTTGATAACATTTATACGTACGGTACATCGACTCCAACTTTTCCAAACTTTTATAGTTATTATACTCATTGATACTTCATTGTATTTTTTCAGTATTATTTTTCGGTATTATCTTCTGAGTACTATTTTCGTTTTCAGTCAAATTTTTTATCTTCCAGTAAAAATGCATATTATTTTCCTTTAATGAGTATATATTAAAATAATTTATAAAACTACGGGTTGTACTACATACAGATCAGTTTAGAGTAGGTAGATACCGTAAAGCTCACACGAATGAAAGCACGGAATACATATCGTTTCACATATTATATGTTAATTGTAATATTGTAATGACTCTGTATAAACAATTACAGTCTCCGATAATTACTCTTTATTACCATGTCGTGCACGAGCATTGTGTATTTCTCAGTAACCACCAATGTAAATTTGTAGAGTAGATCGTAAACTTTACTCTTTTCCTTTGCTCCCACTGAAGCATTTTTTGCAGCTTATAAATCACGTTTACGATACATTCTCGATTTCAGTCGGGCAATATATAAGAAATGGCCGAAAGTCAGTACCAATGTTTTTTCTTCCAACTCCTTAAAACGTTCGAGATGATCAAACGCGCTCGACGAACCGAATCGAAGCTGCCGGTTTGCGTTGTCCAAATTTTTGCTGATTATTTTCCACAAATGTCTCTTGAAAGCATTTTCACAATTGCTATTTCCAACAATACATCGATAGTCCTAACCTCCTTGCTCGTGACAGATTTCAGATAATCGTGAATTTTAGTGGTCTCATCGAATATTCTAATTCTCACGCTGAATAACTCTAAATCCTCCATCTGGTTTGTTGGAGTTGGAATTTCTCTGTCGATAGAACGACGTTGTGCGTCGGAAAGCACAATTTTCGGTTTGAAAATCTACCGTATTCCAATTTGTAAAGCACTCGAGAAAGGTTTTAAGACAATCGTGAATTTTGGTGGTCTTATCGAGCGTTCTAATGCTCATACTTAATCATTTTTCATCTGATTGGTTGGAGTTGACAATTTCTCTGCCGACAGAACGACGTTGTGCGTCAGAAAGTGCATAATTTTAACCACTAATGCGTGGCTCGAAAATAATTAAGCTTTATTACATTTAAGAGTTTTCTCCACTCCTTTTTTCCATTTATGCTTAATTCGCCACTTTACATTTCTTCTTCGCAATTTCATTTAATTCTTAAATCGCCGCAACCTTAATCATTTTCGAGCCACGCATCAATGGTCAAAAAGATCAACTTTCTCGCACACAACGCCATTCTGTCGACAGAGAATTGCCAAACTCCAACCAACCAGATAGAAAATGATTAAACATAAACATTGGAATGCTCGATAAGAGCACGCAAAACTCGCGATTGCCTTAAATCTTCCCCTTTGTTCGAGCGCTTCGCAAACTGGAATACGGTGGAGCCAAGTACTCCTTCCGGTAGAACAAAAAGCATTAGGCCCATATCGGCCGGCTTGCAGCGACAGGTCGTGGCAGAAAAGCCGATTCGAAGAACCGAGTCGGAGTCACACGAATTAGAACCTGCTCTTCGGCGACGCCGGGGCGCCGGTTGGATGCACAGGAATGCCGGCCGGACTGATAAAAGCCACGGCCAACACCTACATAAATTTCACCTCGGGATATCTAAGGACGGTCTTTCGTTCATTTAAGCATACATCCTAAATTTAGTACCGGAGCACGGTGGTGTGTATCGGACCTGTCCAGCCACGGAAGGCGCCTGTCGTGCGTGCAGGAGCGCCATCCCGCATCGTCGCGGCGCTGCCGTCGATTATCGTTAACAACTATACCCCAACAATCTTTTTTCTTCCTCACTCTCCCCCGCCGATACGGCAAAGGAATGCTCGTTTTCTTCGAACCACTTTCCACATTGTGCCGGTATATTGTGCCAGCTTTAATACTGGAGCTACCAGGACCGTCGTCTTGGTGGTTTTCGAATTTTAAAGCCATAAATATGGATATAATTTATGGATCGTTGGAGAATTTTATGAGGACTTTTGATGACATATAGGAACGGCTGTATGTCCCTTTTGAATTTTCGCTCGGCCATTTTAACTTCTATAATCGGTATGACCTGTACCCGCTTATACCAAGAGCTGGCAAAGTGATGTCCTTAGCAATTTGAGCGTTTGATGTAATTTATGGATCGTTTATGCGATGATAAACATCGATACTTATTTATGTTCGTTTATACATCGGCTTCAGATACTTCCTGAAAATGTTTGAAGTAAATTTTTTATATAAAGCTATACGGAACGAAGTACAATGATCTTAAGGCAACTGCAACAAGTGTAGCCCAACTATTATAACGGGATCTAAATACTTTTTGCTGATTATGACTATGGTTGACTAAATTGTTCGGAATTATAGTGTGAATGCAGGATTACGTAGATGGTCTTTGCAGGTAGTTTATAATATTTTTAACTGGGCAGTGATCAATGCGTGGATCTTATACAAAGAGACTTGTGATGAAAATATAACTGGAAAACAATTTTTTTTCGATTGTCGAAAGGATTCTTCAGTGTATATAGTTGCTACAGAAAAGAAGCCCCTTCCCAGCAATAAGAACCGAAAGCAATGGTTTGTATTCCACAAAACTTCAAAAAAAGTCACTGTGAACGCAAATCATGCCAAATGCGATTGTGCAACAAAAACAGGGCGATTTATACCTCTAAGGTATGCAAAAAATATGTTTGTGGCAAATGTTCATTTAAGATAACGTATTTGATGATTGAACGTATAGGTACGATATAGAACGTATAGGTTTTTGTTTGTTTTTCTTCATTAATAATTAATGAAACATTCTATTAAATGTTGTTTGTGTTAAATTACATTTTTTTATTGATATAAACTAAGCTAAAATTTAGGATGGGGGCTATAATCAAAAATCCGTCGATTTTACGGGTGTGGTCGAACTAGATATATATTTGACATCAGTAATTCTAGTGTTACGTATCGATCAAAGAATCGAAACATTACATTGTGTCACGATTACATTCCTATGCCTTAAAGTGCAGATTTATAGGAGGAGTGAGATAATATACATGTGTAATATATACCATATAAAAACTAGACAATGCTTTTATAAGACAAGAAAATTAGGTAAACACACATATCTTAGTATGTTAACAACTATAAATTTGCTAACTTTTCTTCTTCATCCTTCTCTTCCTCTGGAATACTGCAAAAAACCGTTTTTTTTTAATTGCTTGTTGTTCGGTGAAATCTATCATTCGTACGACTATGATAAGGTATTTAACGAGCAGAGTTGGTTATCTGCTTGCTCCATTGATCTTGGGTATAGACTGCCGAGATCATTTATACTTAAAGATGTGTAATATCTGTATTGCATCTTGAGTGAAGTCGTAAGTCATCGTCTAGACTTTTATTAGAGAAAAGCGATAAACACTGTATCATTCTGACATTTTTCGTCCTTCATCTCTTTCTTCCTTTGGACTAGTACTGAAATGTCACTTTCGTTGAAACGCTTTCCACAAGGGATTATGCCTTAACTCTTAAAAGCCTGATTTTTGTTCAAAAGAACATTATGCAATGATAACATCCATACAGTCAAATATTAAAAACAACCCGATTGCAAGTATACAATTCGATTTAAAAGTCCAATATCAAATTTGAAACTTAAAAAGCGCGGGGATGTTACTTGCAATGTGCATTACTAACTTACGTCAATTAAATAACTCCTCCTGGATTTTTACACTTACTCTCTAAAGTCACTAGTGTCTCCAAGTAAACTGCATGGACATCTTAGTGTTCCACCTAGGTACGAGAAACAAAATGTATTTTGTATAAAGAAGTTGTGTGTTGCGTAAGATGGTAAGTGTATTAATGAGCATTTAATTAGTTGATTTCCTTTATGCCCTCCGCTATTTCTCGCTTTACATCATATCAGTTTAAATGATAAATAGGTAATTAACTGCTGCGTGTGGTTTGATTCGTTTTACGGAGGAATATGTTTTCATATCTTTTGCTGTATTAGAAAGAGGAGTAATACAGTTCTGTAGGATTTAAAAAAAACTTGAATATATTATCATTATTTACGTCAGTATAAATTAACAAGTGTGATCAAAACAAGTGCGTTGATGTACAAAAAACAGTCTTCTTCTAACCTCGCATTTGTCTTATTGTACAATCATTTTACCTATATTGATCAAAAGTCTGCATAAATCAAAACACACAAGACAAATCACGTTACTTATTGCAACGTTTTTTATATGTTTATACCAACAACTAAAATTTAATTTAAACAAATATAACGTAAAAATGCTGTAACTGAGATAAATGTAAAGTCGAGAATTTCTTGATTTTAGAGTATCAATAGACGTGTATTTTAATCGACAGCTCAGTACAAAAGAAGTGTATGTCCAACATTTATTCCTAATGACAGTTATAGTGAAGAATACATTCAAATATTGGATAATACTAACTTAGTATTCAGCACTCAAGACAGAATTTCAGTTTGTCCGTAATCTATAAGAAATGCAATTTCCGAAAGTCAATTCATGAAATAAAGTTAATAATATAAAAAGGAGAGTGTGCAGACTATGTGCTACTTATGTAAGTGATTCAACATTATTTTCACGTTTGTTAGTACATTACCTATTACTTAATTGGTATAATAGAATTTTTGTATAAACTATTCCAGGAAATAATAATAATTAGTATAGTGAAATCGTTAAATGAAGTAACATAGAACGAATGAGACTATCTCTTGAAAATAAAGCCCCAATTAATATCGAATATTTGTAAGATATCGACAACTCAACATGTATACAAGTTAAGTGTATTTTATTTTTTATAAATTAATAGCTCACAATAATTCAATCACAATATTATAACTGTAAAGCCGAACGTAATAGGAAAGAGAAGCATACTCAATGCCAAAGCACATTTACAAAAGTATCAGATTATCGTGCGCATTTAAAACAAATTTATGTAATCGACCATTTCACGAATATTTCTTATACTTTACAGACCAAACATGCATATTTATTCACCACTTACATTTGTAAAACCTATGACGGAATTTTTAAGAAGAATTAATTATCTATATGGATGTAAAGTGAATTACATATTACATTAGCGTATCAATTTTTTTTTAATCTCTCATAATCCTTGGTTGTTATTAATTTATTTAATTCTCTGTATTTAGTATCATAATAGATTAACCTTAAAATGAATACTTAAAGTGAAACACATATTCCTACTGTGTGAACAATAAAAGAAAATTGAACGTCCATTTTTATAACAAAGAATACAGTACAGATCAATTTAGTTAAGAGACAAGGAATTTATAAAGAAAGTTACTGGTATGTACAATTTTTACTGTACCACTCATGTTCTATTAATAATGTAATTCGTGTTTCAAATGTTCGAACGTAGTAATATTTTCAATTTAAAACGTTATTCTCAGTTTTCAGGAATATGTACGTACTTAGTTATATAATACGCTCTAAAACGGAGAGTATTTAAATCTTAAACATCCCAGCATAATGGACATTGAAAGAAACCATGTGCTTTTTGTTATTTACTATTTTGTTTCGTGGAGAGGAGAAAATATTTAAGAAAAGAATATTAATGTCCGATTATTAGATAATCATTAAACCTCGTGAGTCTATTATCTTTTTCTTACGCTTATTCTTTACGCTCAGTGTATACATAATTTGTATATTCAAAATTACAAAAAGAAACATTTATCATTGCAGTGATTGACTTTGGTTTTGGCATCAGATATAGTATTTTGCGTATTTATGCTATAATTATTTCACATATACCGTAAATAATTTCACGTGCCTAATTTAGGTTTTATGTAGACTGCTCAGATTTTTTACCTCGATTCCACAGTTTATTTTTATTCATTTCCCCATACGAATACGATATCCGTTTTTAGTAAGCAACTTTCGACAATCGTAAAAGCTGTAGATAGTAATAACAATCACTTGTATCGTTAATACAACATCAATAATAATAACCAATATCACAATATAAGTAGGTTTGTCAATAACATGTAAAGTAAGGAAAAGTTCTGGCACCGTGCGCTATCCACGATATTTCGGCAAATTCTTGTTTTATATTTGTATATACACGTTACACAAATTATATAAATTCTACGATGCTTAATATTAGATCTGTGCATTAAAATAGGATGCATGGTTGTCTGAATTTATCAACGTAATAAAGAATATATTTCTGGCGTTGAAAACACGTTCAGACAAGTGCCAAAAGTATTTCTTTCCCGCTCTTTGAACTGTCGATAGTTATATACGTAAGTTATCTCTACTTGGGCTCGCATCAATATGTATATTGAAGTACAGCATAACGTTAGAAACCCTTATATCAGTGTCTAGATCCATTCAAAGTTCTAGCTAAGATCAGATCTATTTTTTATATTTGATTTTCGGCAGCGGCTGCCTAAAACCCATTATTTTAGCATTTTCAGTCCTGAGAGTTATAAGTACATGTCACATGGAAAATTCTGCAAAGCTAATAACCTGTATTTGATCTTTGGATCCTCCACGTGGAAGTCCCAGCCTCTGTTCGCTATAACACCTTACCTCCTAAGATCGGCGGGATTAATTCTATAAACACGATATCGTGTACTTAAAAAGTAGTTCTAAGTACCAATTTTGATTTTAATGAATTCTTACAAAAATTATTAAATACTTTTTTTTTTATTATACGCGCTGTCAATCGTGTGAGACATACAGAGTGCACAGAATAATTCCATTCTTTTCAAGGTCCTTATGTCAGTGTTTGTCTTAAGACTTTTGAGCGGGGATGTACGCATAAAGGACACATTTACAGGTTCGGTATAGCGGCCAGCTCGAAGGCAGCCTCGGTTCAGAGCCGCGACTTGTAAGGTGCATTCCCCATCCTGCTACGAAACTGGCCGAGGCGGGCAAAAAAAGGGAAATAATTAGCGGAGGTGTTAATGAAATACCAAACGAACGCCGTGGGACACCAGGTCGGTGCGTCTGAACTGCTAACCAGGCATCCTCGACACCGTCCACGGCGCCGTTTTCTTTTCCTTCTTTCCTCTGTGCCAGCATGCTACTCCAAGATACTACCTTATTTCTTTTTCCCCTTGCCCCTCCCGATTTCTCCCCGCTCGCGTCTTGCCCATTCCGCTTTTCGTTTTGCTCCCTTGCGGCTTATCTCTCGCTCGAAACTGAAGAGCTTTTCTACATCTCGTCTAACGTTTTTGGTATCTAAGGTGTTCCATGATTTCCAGGGTCTATCGGTATCGCTACAAAAACCTCAGCATCATAGTCATTTCATGTTTTTATTTGGATACGAGTTTTACTTACTCCGTTTAGATATAAATAATATGAAACTAATTTACTTGTGCAATACTCACGACTGAAGAGGCCGTTGCTCATTGAGTTAATCGTATATAAAAACATAAGAGGGGTGGAGGGGGCTGCTTGGAAAAAACATAAAGCATAACAAATAACAAATACGGTTATTCTACGATCTTAGCGCAGGAATTCTCTGACGCCTCGCGACCCTCATCACGACGATCGTTTTTTCCAATAACAATACCTTAGCGCATTGAGCTACGCCGGTGTAATGGATAGAAGCTCAGACTTGCACGCGGGAGACCCAGGTTAAAATCGCGTCTATCACTTCTGGTCTTTCCACGTGATGCGTATACTATAGCTTTGCTGGTTCAGAATCCACCTTAAGTCTTTGGGGCATAGGATTTTAGACAATGAAATAGGCCCGTGGTGCACAGAAATTCGATCGCGCTTTAAATGAAACAAAATTGGTATATTATGATTAACAAAGGAATCGCATAATATAGAAACAAAGAAATAAAAACACTTTATAACATTTGTCGATGATATTACCAACTGCTTTACGTGAGTGAGATGAAATATGCGCATGCGCATGCAGTTATTGCAATATTTTGAGGTGGAGTTAAAAGTGCCCCGCCATGCATTGCCGTGCATCGAAAAAACTAAACATGTTTAATCCTACCGTGTCCCAAGAAGTTAAACAGTAGGTGCTAGGCCAAATAACTTTAGCGGTCGGTGTCAAAAATGAATTTAGATAAAAAAAATTCCCTAACAACGAGCGGAGGATTGATGCATAAGGTACAATACCTTACATCACTTTCACACCTGCACAGCTCGCCACATCTATCCTATTACGGTTCATAATTAAAATAAAAAATTCGTGGATCATTCTATCGCATCGTTTTCACAACCATAGTGTTTCACGGTTTCCACGATCGTCAGGTATTTGCGAGAGAAATGTTGGAGAGAGATTCTGATATAAGATATCAAGTATGGGGAGATGTATCTCGGATATTCTCAACGAGGGTCAAGATTCGCCACCCACGTCCTACCAGTAGCGAGCTACTCCAGAATCCTTGTTTTTCAGATCCTTTTTTTTTCCAACGTGAACACTCAGCTCTGCAACGTTTATTATCCCTGTGCGCGTCCGGAGTATCCAGTTTTACGATCGATCAATCGTGGCGCCCAGACGAAAGCCGAGGCCTTATTTATCGCCCGCGCGCGCCGCCCTCCTTTCTTTGGCGCCAGAGATATTCTTACAGTCATTTTTTCTCTGTTTTCCACCTCTATCGCTTTCCACCTCAGTTGTGTGGTTCAACTATACAGAAATGAAATCAACATAATAAAAAAATTGATCGATAATATGAACGCATATTTTTCATTTTTATATGTTATTCGCGGATTTATTCTTAACCCACATGTGTGTGCAACAAAATCAGGTAGAAAACATTTATGCGGTGTAAATACTTTTTCAATATTAACACGTATTATTCTACACGTAAGCTCATATAATCCATTGTGTTTTTATAGGAGAGTAAATAGAAACTGTATGTATTATTTGGCAATGCATACAGTGTACGATTTACAACGTGTGCATGGTAGTTTGGAATATTTTTAAACTTCTTTAATATTTATTTTTGCTGTTGGTATTTATATGTGCGACTATTGAACTTAAAAGAAGCAACCTCCGATTTTTGCAGCCAATAAAAGAGCTAAAGTATTGTGCGTATTCAAAATATGATGATTTATAATGTTATGTTCAATGTGTTGAATTTTTAACGTTACATGTTAGCTTTACTTAAAGAAATATGCTCGTGATTTGTAGATAAAAATAGCATTATAGAATAACATTGTTCATTATGTTCACAAAACGAAATTATAACTTTGATACAAACATGAAGAAGAATATAAAGTTTGATTGTTTTCATTAATTTTCAATGAAATACCTATCTGAATAAATGTAATTAATTCAGAAGTGAATTTAAATATGTGTAACTTATACAAGTTACAAATTAAAAAATTTACGAAACAAAAAGGATGCAACTGCATAAATACGCAAAATTGTTAAGATCCTAAGACAGAATTAAGACAAAGCGACGAATGTGCATTCGTTTTTGGTAAATCATTATTTTGAACAAAATTAAAAAAGCGTGAAGCATATGGTAATCTTTCTGTCAAATGAGTCCACAGGATTATAGCTTATGGTACTTAATAATGAATAACATGTACATTACTTAGTAATAAGTAAAAAGTTTTAATATTTTTTCAGTACGTCGTGCTTTTAATACAATTCTATAAATAAAAATCTAAAGGACTAAGGTAACGCTATTTCGCAAGCGAAAGTATTGCCTACAGGATTGCGTGGAAATATATATTGGGCAAGGTCGCATGTATCTCCTATATTTAAATTTTGTTAAAAAAGATTTGTGGATTAAAAGAAATTAGTTCTTTAGTTTCGATATATTTTTGAACGTGACATTAGTTTATTTCGGATCATACACAAACTTTATCACCATCTGAAAAATTCTTTAAATATATTTGATGACCAATGCAATTATGAAAGCAATGGTGATATTTGGTATTTCAATATTTTAATTCTATTGAATTCACGAAAATAAGTACTATATTATACATTAGAATTTAATGTCGAAACATTTGAGAGTTTATTCTGTAGCACACTTTCAGCTAAAGTATTGTATATTTAAAGATCTGATATGTAGCATTAAAATAAACCAGAGAGGCTTAAGTGCTAAATAGTATTTATAGCTGTGATGCAATTTCTTGATGATAAATTTGCATAAAGATTACTATTATTATGGTTCTACTCTTTCGTAAACAAAAAAAAGGTACAAGAATAGGGGCTATATTTTGCGCGAAACACTTTTAGCTCATTGAAAGCGTCGTCATTAAATTTCACTGTTTGATCTTATCTGCTCAATAGATCGGAATTATATATCATCCTTTACCTTTTTAGAAAGACGTTCGCGATATGTTTTGAAGATTTCATATCAGATTTGTTTGTATTAAGATAAGAAAAAGAATATCTACGTATGTCCATTCATTTTCAGATATACGGAGTGGATAAAAAACAGTGTCTGAAGATTTACAAATCGTATTTTATGCTTTAAAATTAAGCAAACTATATCTAAAGGGGACCAGCGCGTTCATATTTTTCCGAGATATAATTTGTGGTTATTGCTATCGGCAAATACCGTAAGAAGAATACTACTTTAGCAGTGATTTTATACAATAATTTTAAGAACAAGAAATTAATTTTTATTTTATATATCGTAAACATTTTAATGCATTAAACATCACGTAGCTTGAAAGACAGTGTCATGATTAGCTTAAAAAGCTATTTATGTTAAAGCTAATCACATTTCTCTTTATTACTCTAAAAATACACAAAATACGCGCGTGACATTCATGAAAAAGAATTTTAACATATACTGCTTTTAATATAACAACAATGCTTTATATAAGTTTAACAAAAATGCTCATTAGTATTATCTACTTCACATGAAATCTGTAGAAGTTTCCTAATAAATGTTTGCCAAATGAGATCAAACATAATGTGAATGAAAATCACACCTATCAATATGATCTTTGCTTAATTCTAATAAGGGCTAAGTAATGTTTAGTAACTTATTAATTCATTCTTGATAAATTACTTTTAATATAGAGCAAATGTAGGTAATAAAATATCTATTAATATAATTATAATCTGATGTAGAAAACTCTAACAGAGCTCGATGAATATCTGTTTTATCTGACCTACTATGGCAACGAGACAGAGTCTCAGACTTCCGTGAAAACATCTGGATGCCAATATCAACCGTCAGCTATGTAACATGTTATTTAGCTACTCTACATTTTTCCATATGATGTTTTAAACTTAGTTGACTAAAATTATTTGCTTATTTTTGTAATATCCGTTATTTCCAAGTTTTATTCAACGTCGATTTTTGTTTCGCCCAACGTTTACAATATTAAATTTTGATTGTAAGTAGAAACCATCTTCATTGCCATATTGACGTGTAACCTGTTACTAATTTGTTTATTGAATATCAATTTTCATAGTCACGATTGAAGTATATACCATTTCGTTGAAAGCTTTTTAAGGCACATAATTGTTTCGGCAAACTTGAGGTGTATAATTTCAATTATTTACATTATGGGGCTTTATTAATATATATATTTATTTATGTCTTCGATATTAGCTGAATATACTCAAATAATATGTTCATATCACTAAATTATTTTACATAGATAAATATATTTGAGGTACTAACAACGAATTAAAGTATCTCCGGAAGATTTTTTTTCTCGTTCTTTCACAGTTCAATGTAATTTATCTTCACTTATTTGATATAAATAGACATAATGTAGCATCAAAGATTTTTAGATTAGCGTCTAGATCCGTTCAAAGTTCTATCTGAGATCTATTCGATTTGATTACCTCTGAGAACGCGATAACACAGAGGCAAAAAGTAACTCTGAATGTCAATGTACTTTTAATAAGGTTTTGTGTAATTTATTACATACAAATCTTATTATATCGTGTGAACTATGTGAAATATTAAAAGCACCCTTGTTTGATTAAAGTATTCAACCGAATTAAATGACTTCAAGTTTCTTGCGAAATGTCAGTAAATGTTCTAAGGCATTTGAATAAATTTATGCAGTACTACTTAAAACTTTTAATATACTCGCTGGCAGCAAAAAAATTCGTTTTTCTATACCGAATATGTCTAATGTCTATTCACGATTCACAAAGTTCTTCCCTTCATATAAAATGACGACTTTATAATTATCCAAATGTTATTATCCTCTTAATAACGTCGCGGTTTAAAATTACCTACCTTACCTGATAATTTAGTGACTGGAAATTGCTGTTCTGCCGTACTATAATACTGCAGAAAACTTACTTACTGAAGTAATACAAGATTATTGCTGCTTTTATTTGATATAGCTGTAAGAATCTGTAAAACTATCAGTCTTTGAGTTCTCCTTGAAACAATTTTAACTCCTGTACTTTCTGGTTTACTAGTCACACTTAATCACTCCAGTCGTTTTCTTTTTAACTTCTAAAATGGCATTTCTGCGATACGACGGAAAAGTTCTTCATACTGCGCACAGTGACAATTTTTACTCATGCTCTTATAATTTTCCCATTGAAAATTATATAATGTATAATGCAGCAACGGCATTTATAATTTTAACACCGTTTAGCTCCTCTCTAACCATTTATGCAATATTTGAAAATGCTACGCTTCTTATTTATAAAGAAACATACAGAAATAATCTAACTTCTTAATGTAATCCATATTAGAAATATACGTTATACTTCAAAAACAACTCGGTTTTAAGAATTAAAGATAAATTGAACTTTGATATCACAGAGTTGTGTAACCTAATACAGCATAATATATAGTTTTGCAATCACAGTCATAGTAGTAAAATTATATAGAACATTCGCGAGTATCAATACTTTATTTATCAGCATTCATTGCACACTTCCATACAGCTTTCTGAACCATTTTATTCGATTTTAACTATCCACGATTTGCAAATATCCTAGATATTAATGTTTTTATTGCAACCGACTAAAACATGACTAATACTAATGCAATATTTCATAACATTCCGTTATGCATGCTTTAAGGTAGAAATTAAATTATTCAATTTAATTTAATTAATTAAAGTAGCGAAATTAACAAATTTCTAATAAGCAACATCTTAAGATACAAGAAATATTGAAAAAAAAAACTAAAGCTTGGTTAGGTATCGCGTGTTAAAACTCTTGGTAACGAATTTCCGATGGAACGAGATAACACGAATCTAACCGAAGACATTCATATTTTTAAATTGTAAAACATTACTATATACTCTTTAAACAAGTAAAGGAATTACACTTGCTCAATACAAAGTAAATAAAGATGAATTATTATAAACTTTTCTGAGTTCCTCAATTCTGAGTCTTGTCCCCAGTTGAAGAAGTTTCGATCATGCAAGATTGTGAACATCTTCAATTAAAATGTAAACAATCTTTATAAACCTCTTTCTAAAACTTCACTCGATCTGTTCCAAACAAATCTATTTTCCGTCTCTCACTTCACGGCACAATGTAAAAAATCTTTGTATCGAAGAGTGAAATCCTCGACTAAATTGATACTTTCCAATAATTCTTGTGTACGTACTACTTTTTACTTTAACACCTTCCGTGCCGCGTAGAGCGCATACACCCTACTCTAAATTGTCCATTCAAGCTAATTAGAATTTTCCTTGCAAAACGAAAAATTAAAAATTGTTTCCTATCGATTATAAAAATCGTTAGAAACCAGTACGTTAAAGACATACGTTAGAAGCAAATTGAAATAACGCTACGAGATACACCCCGCATGGTCCGAACGAAAATCAAAAGTACGTCCGAACGTGACGAAAAATCGGTTCGGCACGGAACGCGTTTGAGTCATCAACTTTTGAAGTCATCTTTCCAACTATAAATTCGTTTTTTGATTTCCATTCCGCGAACTCATCGAACAACCTAGCATAGTAGTCTCACCGCGGCTGGAAAAGTGCGAAAGAATTCTGTACATCGTGCGGAAGAACGAAAGGAAAAAGGAAAAGGGGTTATAAAGGGGCAAGCGAAGAGGTTGCACGGAGGCGAGCAGTACGCATTTGGATACTCCATATTTATGCGGCTTGTTGAACGGCCAAAGTCCGTACGGCGCCTTCTACGTACCCTCCAGCGGCATCGGCTCTCGGAGATACGAGCCGCTTGTCGTCTCTGAGAGCTAATGGGACGCCGCCGACACTCTCCTCTCCTTCGAATCTCTTTGATCCTGCCCGAACTTGCCCTCGCCTCTTTGACTCCTGTCTTCCTTCGTCCTTCTCCCTCCTTCCGCCCTTCTCCCCGCACTTTCGCTGCCCTCGCCACCTCTCTCGAGCCTTCTCCCCCTATATCTCACCCGCAGCTTCTCCCCCCGACTCCTCCTGACCTTATCCTCGGCCACTCGGGAATTTTCATGGTGGCCGCGAGTCACGCGTATGTAAGGTGTGCAGAAAAGGATCCGGTAAAAACGACTGATTTCCGCCTACGCTGCTGTACCTATGGACACGGAGGCGGCCGAGCGCCCCTTGCCACTTTTACTTTCTCTCGACACGCTATGCAAAAGTAACGAACTTTGGGATTGCATCGATTCCGGCTGCTCGGATTATATTATATATCCGAGTGTTCTTGTCGATGTGAATTTATAGATGTGCTATCGGGGAAATGTTGCTGGACACTTTGGGGAGAGTTGCTCAAATCGTACTAGGTAACGGATTCTTGATGTGTGTATTAAGCGATATGCATTTTTAGTGAATTTGTTGTTTGCAATTATACTTTTATCTTTGCAGAAATCCTCTAAAGGAGTAACGTTTTACGCATAAAATGAAATTATAAGAGTGATTTGAGTATATTCCGCAAACGTTGGAAAAGTATGATTTAGAACACCTATATTCTAAATCGTGTTGCTGTCTTTGCAAGATCGTACCTACCTTATTTGATATTCAATTTTATTTTGAAGGTATTATTTATTTTATTTACTATATTAAAATACAAAAATATCAAAATAAATGAACACAATAATTTTTGTGAAAAGTATGCAATATAACAAATTGAAATGATAAACTCTTATAAAACATTAAAAGTAAAAAATATTACCAACGTTTTGAATCATAGTATATTTTGTCTTATTTCAACGCTCCTGCGTCCAAAGACCATATTTCCTATTTCCTATGCTTGAAAGATTTGAAAAGAAAATATAGTAAGTTTAAATGTTAGCGAATTAAGACTTAGATAAAATTACGTTTTAAAATAGTGTCAAAATAGTCTTAAAATGATCGGTCAAAATTTATATTAAACTTACTCGAAATCTTCCGACTTCTACAAGTTGATGCGAAATCAATCGAGATCACGCATGTTGTGTTTTATATCAACGACACCATATACCCTTCACATTCTCACTACTAGAAGTCGCAAACACTAATCGATTATCAAAAAAATCAATCAGTTCGATATAGGTGACCAATATACATTAGACAACTCTACCCTACGATTTTCAGAATATGCATCACTGAAATGTCTTTCAAATGTAGATTTCTCTAAGTTCATTGTGATGTTTTTTAAAAATTAAGCAGTTATTGAATAACATAAAGAATATTTGCTCTGGCAAATAGTATTGGCAAAATTGGTGCACTGTGGATCGAATTGGTTATTACGATATTAATGGGTTATTTGTCTTGATTTTTTAGACTTTTGAATAATTATGGATTGTGGAGTGCGTACACTATTAATCAAAAGTACATATATTTAGATTTTTCTTATATCATTGCATATATTCTGAACGAACTAACTGGTATGGAGATTTGTCCTTTGTCGCATTACAAGTAATACATTTCTATGGCACTGAGATCTATTTATAACACTTTACGGCAATACTTACGTTACTCTAAAATTCAGTTTCTTCTCACATTGCATTATTTTATAACGTATTGCTTAATATATTGTTATTTTTTTAAAAAGATTACGTACCTCTGATATGGATGCTTAAATATCGGAAGTATATGTTCTATAAAATGACTTGCTATAGAATGGCTAGACGGAGAAATCGGTATCGAAGTTAAACATATTGACGTCATATTTCTCCAATAAGGAAATTGAAAATGGTTCAAATTACTTCGAAACGCAATATGAAGTATTCCCCAAGCATTTAGCATTATTTAGATTTCCTAAACTAAAACGCAATCTGAACTTGCTACGGATAAAATAAAAAATTTCATATTATTTTAAAGATGCTTAGTGAATGAAACTTTATTTGTTCCAAGCGCTCGATAATAAAAAAACGAACATTCTGATTCCTTTGTGGATTCCTTTACAAGCGGCAAAATAACGTAAGCGTAGTCTAATAATTGTGGGTATAGGCACTATCCTCGCTATAAAGTTAAAAGGATAATGGTTTGCTATTTTTTAAATAATTGTGCAATAATATAGTATGGTATCTCGTAACCTAAAGATCAGTGTGCAAATCTTGTTCTTCAGAATATAAAATGTAGAAAGTATAATTGTCTCAAATATGGAATTATTATCTTAAAATGTAACATATACAAAGCGAGACTTAGTGAATAAAACTTTACACGATTCAAAAGCTCTGTACTTTTCACAGGGAAAAAAGAAAAGACTTCTTTGTAGAGTCCTCTTCAAGCTACAATGTGACGTAAGTTTAGTCTAATGTTATTAAAAAAAAAGATAGAAAACTATTTTATAAGCCTGAAAGATCTGAGCTGTACCTAGTGGAAATAGAAATAATTCTGTAACTCTGAATATAGCAAAACTGCTATTATCGACAGAACTTTAAAACTGCTCTGAAGATTGGAAAACAAGGCAAAATGCTTGAAGTGAGTATAAAAAATAGATCTCTGATGTGCAAAAAAACTTTCCGTGAAGCGAGAAATTACAATTTAAAGTATAGATGCGCAAAAGCACAAATTTCTTCACATTAATCCGTAAGTACATCCAATATTTTGTGCGACCGTGGACTTCTTTTGTTAGTATGAAGGACTGTACGAACGCGCTTATAATATAAGCCTTATACTTTAAAGTTCGGTTTTAAAGATTTATTTATTCTATATTATTTTTGGTTTTTAAGCCAAAAGTACATTTTATAAACAAAGAGGAAAGCCGAAATTGCTAGTTGACGATTGTGCACAAAAGAAATATCGAATATAGGTATAGTGTGATGCTGCTATTTTATTATTGTAAGTTTTTCATTATGTTATTGAATTTTTTTTAGTTTATAATTGAATTTTCATTATGTAATTGAAATTTTTCGTATTTTTCCTTAGTTTTCAATCACTTTATAGTTACTTTTTTTGCAACTCTTATATCGTTTTACACATTTCTGCTCTTGCTTCATATATGAACTTGCAAAATACAGTAGAGTACTTCTTTTGCATCGCAGCTTTCGTCTGTAACTTATAAAAATAGCAATGTTAATACAAAGCTATTTTTGAAATCTGTGCTTTTACTTTAATACGTACTAATGATATAAACGTTTGTTACAATTGTCGCCCTTTTAATATTTTATAATAATTTAAATAAAGCGAGGGTGATTTCACCATTTCAGGTTGAGATATTAAAAACCAGGAGATTGGCGACTCATTTGTATCTTTCATGATCATTATTTTTCAGCACTTCGTATATACACAAACACAAGTTTAACGTGATCTGGCTTTGTCCAAGCAATTTCTGTCATCCTGACTTGTTTTTCTTGCTGTCCTTTTCCTACGCTGCTTATCTCTCATCCTTGACCTAACCCACGTAAGGTTAAGACTCTTTCGGAGATCGTAAATCGCAACCCACCTCTACATTTACATCCTGCCTAATATGCTAACAGAACAAAAAATAGAAATTAGTTAAAAAGTTTATTTGCACCATCGCATGCAGTGTGCATCTATATTTTCCTTATTACACTATTGCTACTAACGTTTTTCGATTCTTGTCGTACAATTCACAAAATATTATGATCTGTTTTTGTTAAATTACAAGCACGTTCCTACATCACTGTAACAATTTTCGAATAAATGTAAGAAACATATACGTTAATCCTTTAATACTAGTAATAGTTAATAAGTTCCTTATTAACATACAAAATTTATTACAAGCGATATTTACTGGTTATAATTCTAGTAGACGTGTCTTCTTTCAACCCATAAATTATGATGATTTACAGTTTTTGTAATAACAATATAAAATAAAACTTACGCTTATTAAATCAAAAATTAGCTAGTAAATTCATGCAACGTTTCCAAGCTAAAGGGAGGTGACATTTCCATTAATCGGCGAATGCATGTTAGTTTACAACATATCGAAAATAAGAACATTGTAATCGATGAACGGTATGCACTGTGACCATATTATATGGCCATTTGCTAATGTATCCGAACGATTAAATTTACGTTTATTACTATATAGGAAAACGAGCAAAAATCTCAAATATGTATATAAAGACTGATTCCTGTGCCACCACCACATAAATAACAGGAAATTCATGGAAATTCAGTGTCTAAAACAAACCATTTCAAATCTTTTTCCTACTCTTTTTCGTTCTAGCTTTGGAATTTCATGGCAATCGACATTTTTTGTAAGCTGTTTTCAGAAACGGGACAACGAATAAAATAGAAAAACGTCCTTTCGGATTTAGGACATATACGGTTGCATGGTTTAAAATCTTGTCTTGTTTTACAAAATATGTAAACCACATGAAAGAGAAGTGAGACAATATATGACAAGACTATATAATAGTAAGGTACTACGAGTAGTTTTCTTTGTTTTTAAAAGATTCATATAGTACAACTGTATCTTTAAAAATGATATAATCACAAGCAAAACAAATTTTGTTCAATCGTATTTTGCATATGTTCAAACATTTCTTGAAAAATGTTCTTAAAAAATAGAAACAAATATATATTGATGGTATTGTGTACATGTTGCAATAAATACTAAAACTCCCGACCTACCCACCCAATAGTCCGTTTTTTCCACGGTTAATTATGTTTCGTAAAACTTGGTTTTCCACGTGCATACTTTATTAATATGATATTAGTTTTTAAATTTCAATTAAATTTATAATTCATATCACTCTTTTATAGATGTCACACACCAAATGGTAATTAATTCAAACATCCAAGTGTCTGTATTGTAAATTTAGGGCTTAGTTTAGACGGTTTTAATCGTTAGGAAAGTATTCACGAGTAAAAGTACTACTTTTTAAAGGCTAGATGGATGAACATAAAATCACACCATAAGTTTTTTTTTATGTTTTTGTCATTTCTGTCAAAAACGGATACAATATTCATGTTTACTTGACGAGTCTGTTAGTGGAAGTATCCATTTAAATTTTTCCGTTTTATTTTCTGCATATTTTTAATAAACCAGATGTGGTGATGCATACATTTATCAATCAAAGCTAACATTTTATTGATTGTGAACTCATTCACATTACAATTTAATATGTGTATAGACTGACTAGTAAGTATACAGCCTTGCTGAAATAACGCTTTTACTGTGATATATACAGCCATCTTATAATTGAGCTATATAAGATTACATAGTAAACAATAAATTTAAGGATTTTTAATCATAACATTATTTTGCGTATCATATGCGTTAAGAAAGAAATATCAGTCAAAACATCATCATCAGTATCAAAACATAATTAAATAAACTATATTAATTTTATACTTTTCGATCTATTCTAATTTAATAAAGAAAGAGTAATCCTAATATCTTTTAAAAGGTTTTTGTTATTTTTCTATTTAGTTTAATATTTAAATTCAGATTTTATGGAGAATAGGTTAGATGAGACAATACGTGAAGTGTTTATATTTAAAAATCAAAAAGAATACAGTTTCAATATAATTTGCGGCTTTCTTTAACCATATGATGCATTGTGCTAAGTTTGATCGGTGTCCAATAAAATATTTTTCAATACGTACGTTTAAATATGAATAATAAATTTAAAAATATGATAAAATCTAATTTTATTGTTCAATTAGTTAATGAATTTATTTTAGTTTTGCCCTATCCAGTGAATAAACATGTATTTCAGCTCTGATTGCATATTGCAATTCATGTCGTAGAAACATCAATTCATATTGTAGAAATCGTTTACAACGGAACGATAACTGCACTTTATTGTATGCCTCATCTTGATCTAAACCTTACCTTTATTCGTCGAGAATCTTCTTGCCACCCATACATTGTTATATATTAATAAAAGCACTTGGGGGAAACTTATTCATGGAACAGATTATGCTTTATTGCAAGAATATGTTTATACTCTAATTAAAATAACCATCAATCGAATATTGAAATAAGCTGTTACTGAGTAATAAGTTCATTCCGATATGCAAGTTTTTTGTTTTATGATAATGCATGGGGGAGGGGTGCGGGGTATGAACACGCATAATGTTGGAAATACTTATTTTACATTTAAAGATATTAAAGATTAAGTAAACGAAACACTTTAACTGTTTAATTTATAAGAAATACTTCCGTTTTGGTAAAGACAGAAACTTATGGTGTGTAGTTTATGTTTTTTTACTCTTCTTATTATATTTAAGAAAAAGCTATGTAAAATTTGAAGTAAATAAATTTGTCTTTGTTTATAACTGGTAGATATACTAGATGTCAGCATGAGTTGCAAAATATCAGTATTATAAATCTGAAAATAATGAAGAAGCCAAATTATTACCATAATTGTCTTCTCTACATATATTTATGTCTTTCGGTGACCCGCAGAATATATAAGAATAGCTTAATAAAATCGAGTAATTTGAATGTGTTTGTAGATGAAAATTAATTGATGATAACTGATGATATACTTTTTTCGGTTTTCGAACAGCTTCATATACAGTATGTACACATTACGCAACTAAACCTGAATAGACTATAATATACAAATACTTAAAATGAAACGTATAAAAGCGGCCCAATGATATCAAATAATATATGTGGTTTTGGAGATAAAAGTAACTTATCTGTTTGGTTTGCAAGTAAAACAAACGTAAAGTTTATTTCTTAAAAACTACATGGGTAAAAAGAACAAATAACAATGCGGGTGACACCGAAGGAGTATGTGTGGAATTCGTGTCTTTTACTTTTTCCCTTAGCTGTTCGATCGTGCCGGTCGTGCTCTGGCACGAACGTGACATGAATTTCTAAAAAATGCAATCTTACACACTTTTTTCAAAAATTTAGAATACCTTCTTGCATTATAAAATTTCCATTTTATAATATAAATTACACAAGTTACGTAGCTTTATCCTTTTATCAATGGACCATTTTTGTTTATGATTATACATTCAATGCTGGTTTTGCGCATAAAGGAAAATTTTGCATAATTAACAACAAATTTCAGGCGTTAGAAGAAGGTTTAGATAAATTCCGGGTTTTTTTTCCACATTCTTTTCATCCTAGATAGCTGTATGCATAATTTGTCAGCATACGATTTATATTATAATATTAGAATGTAGCGTAATATTGCAAACTCTGCTTTTTAGTTTAATGCGTAGATTTATTCAAGTTTAAAATCTAAATCAGTTCTTTATAAATACCACTGACAACCCTGTAGTATATATTCTAAAAGCCGTTTTTATCCTTTGACTGCTATGGGCGTATATATGCGTCCAGCAAAAACCATCGGCGTTGCCTATGGGCGCATATGTGCGTCCGAGATAAACCATCGGTGTGGACTATGGACGCAAATGCGCGCTTGGCGGAGGCTTTCATTGTTTACTGCTGTCTCATGTATATATTCGGAAATTATTTCTACTGTATATGTCCAACACTCGCACAAACCATATACCTCGTTGCTTAGCAACCACAAAAAAAAAAATCGTGTTTATTTGGTCAGTCATTCTCTATATCTTAACCACGTTTTTGTTTATATGTAAAGTATTTATGTTGTTATTTACTCAATTTTACAATTTTTAATATCCGAATATATACATTATAATTATCAAATTATGACGTTTTAAAACTTTACCATTGGTGAATATGCAATATACATTGAAAATAAAAAACGTTTGGATCTGTTTCGGAATGGACAAAGCAATAGTAATTGGATTGTGTACTATATTATAATGTGTTAATACGTCGCCGACAAGATCCACATTGCGCGAAAAAGCCATCGCTAGTATCAGCCGCACGCAGCTCATGCAAAGCGCTTCAACTTAGAACAGTCAGGAATCAAAGGGTTAAAGAAGAGTGATGATTTTAAATAGACTTTGCACAAAATGATGCCTATAGGTTTTATGACACAAGGTGCCACTTCTGTGAAACATAAGTACCTTATTTCAATAAAAATAGTTCAACGATTTCAAGAGTTTCAACGTCCGTATCTTTTATCATTCCTATGACTTTTGAACAGACTTATATAATTAAAGTGCAATCTTACAGGTTCCTGTGACATCCCTTTTTAGGGTATATATCCATAGATGTTACCGTCTTATTCGTCCGTAACACCTCGGGAGCCATTCTTAAACCGGAAAGAAAGGCGGGCAGCGAGCGCGTGCGTACTGAATTACGAAAGCCTACGCGTTGCTCCACAAATGGCTTGAGGCATGCGCCAAACGGTCTAAATGTATCCTTTTCACTCTTAAACGTCCACTGCCGCGCAGAGATACATAGGGGAGAGTTGCTTAATGCGTACTGGTCACCTAAATCGTACCGGCTCATTTTTTCGGTAACCGATTAAGATTTGCGGCTTCTAGTAGTGAAAATAATAAAAGCTGTATGGAGTCGGTAATATAAAACACAACTTGTGTTATCTCGATTGATTTCGCGTCAACTTTTAGAAGGATTTCGAGTAAATTTGGTGTTATTTTTGACCAATTATTTTCAGACAAATTTCAATGAAATACTATAATTGATTAATACATTTTGTGGTTTCTTTGAAGCATATTTAATTAACCATCTTTGTACTAAGTTTATATTAACTTATATAATTTTTGGATGAGATGAATAATATTTCTATCGATTTGCATAGTTTCCTAAACCGTACCACAATTGAAACTTAAATTGTGTCAGTACGAGTTGAGAAGCCACGCTAAAATTAGATCTCAGTCCCAATTCGCTGACATTTAAACTTACTATAATCTCTTTTTGAATTTTTCAAGCATGGAAAAGAGAAAATATGGTCTCTAGGCGCAGAGCAAGAGCGTTGAAAGGAGACAAAATATACTATGATTCAAAATGTGTGTAATATTTTTTTTACTTTTAATGTTTTAAAAGAGTTCATTATTTTAATTCGTTATATTTCATACTTTTTATAAAGGCTATTATATTTATTTATTTTAATACTGTTGTGTTTTAATGTAATAAAAAAAAATAAATTATATACTTTGAAAATAAAATTTATTACCAAATAAGGTAGGTACAATTTTGGAAAGACAGCTGTATGATTTATATAGGATATACATACAATATAGGTGTCCTAAATCGTCCTTTTACAACGTTTTCTAAAATTACTCAAATCGCTCTTTTAATTGTATTTTATACGTAGAATGTGTATTTAGAAGATTTTTGCAAAAATGAAAATACAATTGGAAACAACGATTTTAATAAAATTGTGTCTTGTTTAATAGATATATCAAAAATCACTTAGGTAGTACAATTTTCGTAACTTTCCCCTATAGTTGATAAAAAAAAGGGGTTATAGACATTGTGCTTATGAAATGTCCTTACATAACCGAATGATGCATTTAAAAAATACTCTGCAATATAAAGGGATAATATATTTTATTAATTGACCCTAGTATATTTATTAATAATATCTTATGCAAGTTTCATACAGTACGAATACAAATATAAGAATCGGAGTTGCATTTGTACGCTTTTATTTACAACAATACATTTTTAATTACTCAAGTTCTATAATTACTTTGTATTTCTTCTATTATATTCCTTTGACTTCAATGCTCATATAGAATCTTTTTTATATTGTTTTCGTTACTTTTTTAATGGTTTTTTTTTATATGTCTGCTGTCTCTTAGGAAAGCACTACCTTACATGTTAATTTTGTGGGAAACATTTTCTGTTTTTATTAATATACTCATTGATATCTTTACGTATGAAAATCGATTTCTCGCAATCAATCAAATGTGATTCAAAATTTAAATGAAATACATGAATCGGATTTTTTAACCGAGCGTTCCTAATAGCTTAAAATAGAAGCTATCGAGAGTTTGTTTAGTTTAAGTGCAAAATCATGGCAAAACATAGGTAACAACGATTACAATGTCGGATTATACTGAATACACGACCACAAAGGCGGGAAACGGGTAAAAAAAATAAAATGAAACGCTGCAATACACAAAATAAAAAAGCATTTATTTGAAAAAGATTTTTCTGTAGTTTAAGGATAGCGATCATAAAGGTACAGCCTAACGATTTTGCATTTTAAACTATTTTTATCAGTTGTATTATTAACCAAAACAAAACTGATTGAATACTAGAGATGTGAGATGTGACATCACGCTATATGGATCGCTGTAAAACGAAAAAGATGTTTACTCGATGCCATTGCATATAAAGACATAAATACTCGTGAAAAACGCGTACATGCGTGATAAAATAAATGTCAGCATGGGTAAACATTTATTGTGCACAACATTTTTACATGTTTTTTTGTAATTTTTTATCCAGTTAGATCGTAACGGTATTAAAGTTCGATTGATTTACATTATAAATGAAAATGAATTCTTTAACTATTTCTTTTTTATTCTTATACTATAAGATTTTTATACTAACTAACTTTACATTTTATTTAACCTGCTTTGTACAACATTGTTTAGACGAGAAAAAGAACAAGTGTCAATGAAAGTGGTTTGGAAAATAAATAGACGTTTTTGACTGATTTTTGTTTACGAGATGCTATCAATACCTCTTTAAAATGGAAAAGTTCTATAAGAATTGAAGATGTTGTGATTTTCCAAAATAGAATTATGCAGCTCTTTTCGGTTATCATATTTTAATATGCTAATAATTGAATGATAAATATTACATTACGTACCGCGTACACCATTTTAATATCTAGGAAAGGATGAAAAATAAAAATATATGTTTATTTATATGTAATAATGAACGGTAAAAACTTAAAATCCATCCCCTTTAAATTTGTTGCGTTAGACAGCTGCTTAAAGTGCCTGGACCTAAATACGCTTCTGACTACGGATAAAACATACTCTTAATGTTTAATCGCTTATTTTTCAGATACCCTATGTGGTGCTCTAAACGCAGTGACACGTTTATCTGTCAAAAATCAAAACTACTGGGTGTAGAAAATCACAATCAAAAAAGCGCATAAAATAATTATTGTAATGAGGAAGTTGACCTCGTGACATATAATGACGAATTGGGGTCGTTATCCATTTCATGTGCCACAGTAGACTTTAACGAGTCTAACTCGTCAAGAGCTGTTTTCGGCGAACGGCGTGCAGTATATTATTAGATTACTCGGTTGCTTCGCTCGTGCGCGATTCTAGTTTGTTTACAATGTTTAAGCTCTCCCACTCTCCCACCTTCTCAACAGTACCAATAACAAAGTTGCATCCATGAATCAGTAAATCAGAAAGATGTATATTAAAAGTAGTATTCGGTATAGCAGTGATCTCACACGGCGAATGCCATACTTGACAATATTTGAGTTTAGTAAAAATTATAAATAATTCTTCTCCATTAACATTATATATCAACCTGATTAAATGTTATATAATGATCCAAATTTCAAAATAAAACGTTCTCCTTCTTAGCTTACTCATAACCGTGCGATTGAGCCAAATTAAATAGTACTTTTTGGACGCATCAAATTCCGTTTTATTTGTGTCAAGGGGTTAATAAAAAGTCATTATGGCATGCCATAAATATAACAATGTCACTGTTATATTTAGTCGTACGTTTTACTTGCTTTAATAAATATACTTTTGGTACTATTTTTTTCTCATTTGTAAATTATTATAATTTAAGTTACGGAAAAGCATTTCAATAAAATTCTGCTGAGAAATAGAAACGTACGAATTACCAGATATAAAATGTAAAAGACGATATTGGCTTAAAACAATAATTTGTGTTTAGAATAACGATTCTTTCTACATTATGCTTACAAAATGACCACTATCTTCTCTGTCCAGTATAATGTGTTTTATCATGGAAACAAAAATGTTTGATTTCATTCATGCGAAGAAATATTGTATCATTGTAGCACGTTGAAAGGACGAGTTAACACGTTTCAGCTAATGCATTTGAATTTAGAATAAATTTCTTCATAAGAAAAAGTAAATAATATCATAAATATTAAGATAAATATTAAGACCAGGTATGATCGGTTAAATATAAGTTCAACACAGAAATCTTACATTGAATTCTAAATGATAAAATTGATATTAATACATGTAAATGTTACATACATTACGGATTTTAACACGAAATGTTGCATTCCAAAGTTAAATTATTTTTACGTAACATATAACTTGCTAGCATTAATATAAGTAGTTATTTCTCATTTTTATTTCATGTATCACACATTTTAATGTTATAATATTCGTTGATCTGGTGTTAATCTTATTAAGCTTCTTTTAAAATCTTAAAGTAATTGTAAGACGTAGGCATATAGGGTTGATACAGTACTTCTTATGCGTACAATAAATATAAATAGTCATCATAACTTATATATAAGATTTGACAAAATAGTTTCGCAATTTTTGCTGGGAAAATAAGGAAGCAAGACGTTAGTTAAAATTTTCCGCAATACTTGCTTGGATGCAAGTACTTGAATCTTATTATTTTAAAAAATAATGCTTTGCCAAATATAAAAATAGTGTCTATATTGTTGCTGTGTTTTATCTTTCAATATCAGCAGTTTACTTTATGGGACTCTGTATGCAAATATAGGATAAGCGTTTCGTGAATTCAGCTTTCCTATGACATTTCACTGTATCTTTATTTCAATCTTTTTCCTATCTTCTTACATTCTTAAGTACGTATCTTAAAAACAAAATTAAACGATATTGGGATAAGAATTACCTACTCGTATTTTTTTTTTGTTACGTGTCGCTAGAGAAAAACCGATGGTCGAAGCGCATGATTATAGATATCAAAAGAAATTTTCTACGTAAAGCAGAACTTGGCTATAAAAATTGCTATAAAGACAACATTCCTAATTATTTATAGTTCCATATATACCTTATCTAACTGAAGACATAAATACGCCTGCAAAAGCACACATAAACTCAATTGATCAAGGCTCAGCGTTGTAGATATATACAAATGATATTTATCGTTTATAATTGTTCGAATGTCCTTACATATGTAGTATATGTAAGAATTTAGGATCAACATTGTTTTCGCTGATCCTGTTTGTATATCGTATTACCAATAATTTGCAAAGAAATATCACGAAAAAATCGAAACCATGCTTTTGTGTATAATGATTCTTGTATTACAAATGAGACTTTGCTTTGTTGTAAGTAATATAAGGAAGACTTTTCTAGATTGGCCCACTTACGAAAGTATCACGATAAATATGAAACTGGATGTACAGACATTTGCCTAATCAATGGGTGAAAGAAAACGCATTGTTTTACTAAAAAAGAAGTATTATTTATATTACAAATAATCTGGTTATGCAATATCATCAGAAATGATTCACTTATATAACTTTAACGGACATAAATAATTTGTATATACTTTTAGTATACGTACACATTTCTTCGGTACATTTTTTACAAACACATTATTTTTTATGTATACATTTTCTGCAACCGTTCTTCTCGCATTAAATATAAATGTTATTACTTTTGTTTTTATTACAATAGTCCATTTAACAACAATTGCATATTTGTGTACTGCTAACTGATGAAAGAAGAATGCCTGATACATTTGCCTTTTATTCGCCGATAAATTGTTCGACTTAGTGAAACAAAGTTTTTTACAGATATTTTTGAATCAATTCAATCTTTGTTACAATCTAGGGATTTATGACTATTAAATCCAAAATGTTGAAGAAAACGTTAAGACCGACAAGACCCTACTTTCACATTGTATTTGCATGCTATTTCTTCGACTATATCTACTACAAATCTGGTATTGTAGAATTGTAATTGTTTCCGGGATACATTTGTAATTTTTCTCAAATTTCGCAAATGTATGTTTTCTGCTTAGTAACAATACTTTTACTTTTGATCAATCGCCATTTTTATATCACTAGTTCACATTGATATGTTATAGAAATATTCGTATCGGTTTCGTATTGAAAATCTGAGAAAACACATGTTTCTATCATAAAATACGGTTCCAAAATTTCTGGTTTTCTATTTCAAAGCTGTTCAATCTCTTTACTTCCAAATTCAGGATGCTCCATTTCATCCTCTTTTGGCTGAGTTTGTACTAAAGCAATCTTCATTGGTGCTGACCATTCATTAGTATATCATGATTTCTTGTTGGTTTACTCATGGTGGTTAAAGAAGGGAAATTCACGGGAATAAAGTATTAAAACTACTTAGTGCTTCCCCTAATTTTATAATATTATTAATCAGAAGATGAATTTTAAGAAAAAAGAAAACAAGAAAATATTCATCACTTAAGAAACAACAAAAACGCTCGGCATGCTATGTTAAATAACAGATGCGAACAGCTTTCAGAACAATATTGAATGTATCTACATACTATTAACACAAGTTTCCGGAGTAAAGCACAGCTTGTTTGAATATATATCTTGATGAAATAATAACTGATTTTCACGCGTTACTCCATATGGAAATGTAGAGAAAGAAAGTAGCAATAATATATTGGAATATTTTCAGTTGTGAATTTATTACCGTATTGCTTCGTGTAAAACGTAACTTTATTTGAGATTATTTTAAAATAAGCTTTTAGAAATAGAATTCGAGGAACAAAAAAATATCCGTATTGGAATAGTTTCAGGTTTCTGTTTCGATCCTAATATAAATAATTAATTCGAGTAGCGTCGGTCATTTTGAAACCACAATTCGTGTATATGGATATTGTAAGACAAGGCATTAAGGCCCTTATTGAACGGTTCTCGCAAGTCTTCGGCTGCCTCGATTCCACGAATACGTACGCAACACGCGCAGAAGCGGCTTTCGGCGGCGAAAAAGTGGGCGGAGCAGTCGAGCGACGATCGTGCTGCGGAATAACCAATCACGAACCCGCATTCGACTACGCTACTGAGTGCCCGCCCCTCTCATTCGACCAACTCGACAGTTCTCCTCTTCTTGCTTCTGCGTCTCTGCATCACTGCGCAGGCGCGCTGTTGGAATACGGCAGTTAATTTGAGATCGGCCGTGTCGCGGTGGCCCAACCAGCACTGCTAGTGTGGCATCATGCGAACTTTCACCTCTCTTGCTTCCGCACTCCTTAAAGCCTTAATCCTTTACACTCGAAATGTCAGTTGTTTAGGCATGGTCAATATTCACATTGGCAATCTGGAAATTTAGCAGTGTCATCATAATTAAGATTTATATCGGCAATCGCGGAGTTTAGTGATACTAGACGCGAATGCTTAATACATTCATGTCATCGTACAAAACGAAGCAATGCTGTAAATAATGTTTTCAAGAGTACTTGCTCGTCGATGAAAGTATGATAACCTCGGTGATTTAGGGCATTTGCACGAATGAACGCAATTTAATAAGGAATTGAATTAAAAACTGATGGATTTTATTTAATACGGTTGTAAATTCATTTCGTTCTAAATAACATTTAAACTACAAATATTGAATTTAATATTAGCTTTAGTAGGTATAATACTTTAGAAGAACAATATGGCTATTTGATCAATTTTATGAAAGTTTTCGCGAGATGCGGGTCAACTTTTTGTGACGCAAAGTAACTTTCAAATAAAGTTTCAGATCGACTAATGTTTCACCTGGGATATACAGATCATTTTAAATTATATATCTACGATTGTCAAATGGATTACTACTATTCCTAGCCACTTTCTTCTTCCGTTTTAAAATGAAGGTATTACACAAGATTGCTGTGATTACAGAAGATTATAGATTAAAGTATAATCAAAGTGCTAAAATCTAGAACAAAAATATGGGTCGTACAGAAGGGCTCTTCTGCGACCGACATAAATCAAAATTGCATACTCATTATAGTCAAGCCTATTGCTGATTTAAATTGGGCCTCGACACTTAGTGAGAGCTTAAAATCTCATAAAATTGAGATTATAGATGATTGAACTATTGGTTATTACGATTGAAGGAGTTCGAAATCATACACTGTATTTGACCGAATTCTTTGTTACGTTAACTATGCTTAAAACACTTTGGTAGATACAGCATTGAAATAACGATTGTATGCAGCCTATACAATTCGATTACCGCAGTACAGAAATGCAGTTTACTATACGTAATCTTTATGGTAATTGGCTGAGCATACATATTGGCATGTACCCATCGTGTGCGTTCATAATATTCTAATTGTGCCAGCAGAGTAAGCAGAAAATGTTCGTAAAACGTACATATGTTGTGAATTAATTACTTCTGAAGAATTAGCATTTAACATTCAATCTATATGACCGATCATAATAACCTGTCAATCCTTCGTTTGAAAAATTGTAAAAAATTGACGCGGAGTATTTGCTGAGATCTTCTATGAGTTTGTTGCAACGTATGGATCAAGACATTGATCTATTGATATTTTTCTTTCGTACTTTTTTTTTTTAATGATATATTTAGTACACGTAAATATGTCTGGAATATACCTAGTAAGTTAATTATTAAGCAATTGGACGTATAGTTTCTTGTTGGTAAGTTATCTGTTTTCAATAACACCAACATGTACTGCCGAGATTGTTCTCACAGAACTTGAAGGTACTCGAACTACGAACAATCTGTAATCCATGTATTTCAAAGATATAGCAAGTAGGATCACTTTCACAAGGAATTACAAACCGTTCAAATATTTAAATGCAATTGAATTTTGTTTTAATGTTGCATTTACACGGCATTAAACTTGTAATTTATTTTATTAATTATTTAAGCGAAATATAACAGAACTTTGCATAAAAGCAGACATCCGACTTCTTCTATGTAATATAGTTACTTTTTTGTACGATAGTATAATGATAAGTGTGATTTGCAATGCCCATTAATACCAAGCTAGCGGAAACGCTATCATGGTACATTATAATAAAGAAAATTCACTGATACCATTTCCTTGAAATGAATATATATATATATATATAGATGCAATTTTATGTTGCAGTAGGCTAAATGCTTCTTTTAAAGAGCCTTAGCAAAAACCTTTGCCCAAATATAAAACTTATCATTGAAGTGTTCAAATTGATAGAAAAGTATATATTTTGCTTACACTAATTTTTTTCATCACATTAGCAGGTTATATTCAATATCGCATTTTAAATTCAATCGGCACCGACTGCAGGGCCATTTATTTAAGATCCACTGTTTAAGGTGGTTTCCGAACCACCCGAGTTACAGTATGCATATCATATAGAAAAACCAAAGGTGATGGTCAAGATTCAAACCCGGTTCTCCCGTGTAAAAGTCCGAGCTTCTATACACTACATCAGTGATCGACAAACTCATTAGTCCAAAGAGCCAAATGTCAGCATTAGAGCAATATTTTTTTTTTTGAGAGCCAAATTTATTAGAAATCGGTTTTAGAAAAACTAGAAACAAATAATATATGATAGATAGAATTAGACACGCTCCATGTACTGGATTGCTCTTTTCCTTCACTATAATGTCAAATTTGTAAACTCATAACGTTTGGAAAGATGATTCCTGTGGGGGGCCTTGCGCCGTTTTATTTCTCCAGAGTCACATAACAAAGTGACAGAGGGGTACCAGGGACCCGTTTCATAAAACTTACGGTGCCTGTATTACAAGTTTTTTTTTTCAAGTATCGTGTATAAATTTTAGATAAAGCACCTATAATACAGGAACCGTAAGTTTTATGAAACGCGCCCATGGTTTTTTAAATATCGCGTTATTGTTATTGACAATCAAAAAGTGTACGCAATGTACCAACTTTGAGTAATCGGCTTTTTGACTTTAAGCACTGAATAAAAGAAAATTAGATACTTGTCACAATTAATAACAATCTTGTTTATTGATAAAAAGTATTTTTCATTTTTAAAATATTACATGGTACATAGTTATTCATGGTAGAGCCAAATTCGATTGGCCGAAGAGCCGCATGAGACTCGCGAGTCGCATTTTCCGACCCCTGCACTATACCACCGTTCTGATATTGAATATTACATAATATTGCACTGCGCGTAGTCAACATTTCTTTGCAGTAAAAAAAAACAACAAACAATTAACCTTAGATATGCCTTAAATACAACCTACAAGTAAATATGCTCAATCTGATCAATTGCTATTCCAATTCTGACACTATACTGATATGTGAAACATATATATTTCAATTTTTATTAAATTTAATTCCAAAGAAGGAAAAGTAATGTAAGAAAGTTCAAATATTAAAAAGTTAAATATTGTGTTTGAATGTGTGCCACTTTACGTGTCAATATAATGTAATCTAATCTTATTCTCTTTAACTTTCTGAACCAAACGACACAGACATAATATCACACATACATATTTAAAACACACGCGCGCGCGCGTTCACAAAGAACCATTAAGATATTGTGTTATACATGGAATCGAATACATTTATATTCATAAAGTTACAAGGAATAAAACTCTAGTTAATAAACATATGCGAGTCACATTTTTTGTCCTTTTGTATTTTTGAATTAAAAATGTATATGAGCATGTGTCCTATTTGACCTTGTTTTGATTTATAGTAAATTTGGATATTGACAAACTTTATTTACATATCACAACAAGAGATATTCAAGGTAACCTTTTGATATCTGTATACAAGTCTGCAGGCGACTCACAAACAATTGTTTCAAGCTCTGCATATCCCAAGCCATTGTTCGGATTTGCTGAAGGTCTACAACTAGTATTGTAACACCATGTTTTTAAAATCACCTTAAGCACTTCACGCTCGAGTTCTTTTTTCACAAAAATTGAATTAAAAACACGAGGTTCTTTTCATTTTCTATTTAAAAAGTTTACATAATTTAAAAATGATTTGGTTAAAAAAACTTGAATATAAAACATAGAAGCATCACTTGGGGCTGACGGTCCCGTTGAAGGTTTTTCCGCGTTTTATTTAATTTTTACTAAGTGTTCGATTATAGTTTAATGGTTATTTAACCAGCTCGTCAGCTGGTCACCATTTGATCGAGTTTTCTATACAGTAATAGAATGTCTATTGACTGCTTACTCAGGCATTCCTTACCATTAATTCCTAATACAGTAACAGAATATATAAGTAAAAAACATTATTTTATAATTTTCTGCAATTTAAAACAAAAGAAACGATTCGCACAAATCCCATAAGCATCGACTAGCAGGCGCGCTGGTTTAACAAATCGAAACGCACGAACAGTGCAATCGTTGAAGGGCATGATGTGGTTAAACGATGAATCCTAGGCTTCATGTCTGTATCTGATGCTGATACTAAAATGAAAAGAGATAAATGCTTTTCCACAGTTATGGACGCAGGTAAGGTCAAAACTGATTATGATCTCTCGTTTCAGAAGGTAGGAGCTCCCATTGCGTTGGATGCGGAGGCCGAATACACGACCAATGGATCCTGAGAGTGGCACCTAATCTGGAATGGCACGCGGCATGCTTAAAATGCGCCGAGTGCCAACAGTTTTTAGACGAGAGCTGCACCTGCTTCGTGCGCGATGGAAAGACTTACTGCAAGCGCGATTACGTCAGGTGAGTTGCACAGAATGTCTCGTACGAATGGGAATAGCTGTAAGAATAGCGCGTTACACGATCGATTAAGCTGCACGCCTAATTCCTATCTTGATACTCGCGGTACAGGTTATTTTTCCTTCAGATTATGTAATCCGGTATATCTTTAACCCTTTCGCTTCAGCAGTCCAGTCCGCCTAAGTACCGTCACTGAACGGAAGCACGCGCCAGAAATGTGCACGGTGTGCGCGGTTTTTGTACATACATTTTTCTAAGCCTTAAATAACGACTGTGCGCAATAAAAATCGTTACTCTGTTATAACAAGTATAATTTACATTTTTAATATAAAAAGCTTTACGATTTATTATTAAAAGATACGAAATTATATTGGTTATTCTAAACACATTAGACGAATTATAGTTCACGTATTTTTAAATATTTATATATTTACAAGAATTTACGATTAAATGTTTAATATGATTAATAATGTAACGCAAATTAGGTAATATATTAATATGTAGAGACTAGTAATATAATTTTGTATGATATATTCTAAAACAAGGATCTATACATAAGCCAACAGTACAATTTTTACACTCGTATCGTGATTTGAATCTTTCATCATTTTTACTACAAATTACACATCTTTGGCTTTGGTTTTTACCTTTTGGTGCATACAATGAGGGAAAAGGAAAGAATTTATCGTGGACTGTAAATGGCACTTGTATACACATCATATGGATGCCGGATATGTCCGGCGTTCGTACTTACAGGACGTCGCGTTGATGCAGGATGTATCAGGCGCTTGAAGCGAAAAGGTTAAAGAACTTAAATATTATCAGACGTAGTTTTTTCGTTATTTGTCCGTCGGTTATTTCATTAATAAAGCATCAGGCATTCGTTATATGTAATTACATAATTACTAGCATCTAATATTTATGAAACTTATGTATTAAGTAGCATTCACGGTTTGACTGAGCGTTCGAAGATGTACAAATTGTAAATATGGTATAATTTGTACATACGTGTAAGATGCAATTAGCTTTGCTTTGAAAGATGTCTAATAAATAATTAGAAACGATGAATAAGGAATATTTATTATCCTCAAGTGAATAATAAATTAATTATATTTTTTTTAGTAGACCACTTCCTAACATCATATGCTCGAAGATTTCTGACCTTCTAACACAATGTTATAATTCAATTAATTTATTATTTCCCTAATTTATTTATCGGGTCATCCAATCGTAACCAAAAGTATTTAATTTCCACACGCAAATGTCAATTTTTGTCGATTGAACTCTAATTCCAAAAGACCGGATGGAGAATTGCCTACAGCATGCGGAAAGCTGCTCGATATTGACCATATATTGTGTTATAATAACGTTTTTATTGTTATTTCTGAATAAATAGATATCGAAGAATATTATCGTCTTAATAAAGTTAAAAAAGATTTCATAGTGTCGCGTGTAGCCCGATCAGCTCTTCAACCTCCCTGATACGACTTGTTGATATTTTATCCAGTCTGCCTACCACATCTCTGATACGACTAATTCATGTTTGGTCCGGTCAACATACGACACCTCTAACACGACTTGTTCATGTTAGGCCCGTGGCGTAGGGAAGAGTTGCCTAATGCGCACTGGTCACCTAAATTGTACCGACTCATTTTTTTGGTAGCCGATTAACGTTTACGACTTTTAATACTAAACATATAAAGGGTGTATGAAATCGGTAATATAAAGCATAGCTTGTATTATCTCGATTGATTTCGCGTCAACTTATAGAAGCTGAAAGATTTCAAGTAAGTTTGACGTAAATATCGGCGAATTATTTTAAGACAAATTTTAATGAAATACTATAATTGATTAATACATTTTGTGGTTTCTTTAAAATATATTTAATATACCATCTTTGTAGTAAGTCCGTAATATAATTTATATAATTTTTGAGTTAGATGAATAATATTTTTTCGATTTGCTTAGTTTCCTAAACCCTGTCGCAATTGAAACTCTTAAAGCGTAAATACAATTTAAGAAATCACGCTGAAATTTTATCAAAGTCTTAAATCGCTGACATTTAAACTTACTACATTTTCTTTTTGAATTTTTTAAGCATGGGAAAGGGAAAATATGGTCTTTGGACGTAAGAACGTTAAAAGAAGACAAAATATACTATGATTCAAAATGTTTGTAATATTTTTTACTTTTAATGTTTTATACGAGTTTATTATTTGAATTTGTTGTATTCCATATTTTTTATACTTATTGTTTACTTTCTTTTATACTTTATTTATATACTTTCAAAATAAAATTTATTACCAAATAACGTAGATACTATTTTGGTAAGACATCGGTATGATTAGGATATAGGTGTCCTAAATCGTACTTTTACAACGTTTTCTAAAATTACTCAAATCGCTCTTTTAATTTTATTTTATACGTAGAATGTTTATTTAGAGGGTTTTTTGCAAAGATAAAAGTATCATTGCAAACAATAATTTTAGTATTATAAAAATGTGTGTTGTTTAAAGTATATAATATAAATCCATTAGGTAGTACGATTTTGGCAACTCTTTCCTACCACGTATCCGATACGACATTGTGGGCTAAGGGATTAAACTGTCATATTATATAAAGCACGTCTTTGCCGAAAAATACTTAAAAATTGTTGTGGATGTATCTTGTTACTTTTCCCTTTAACGCGAACCGTATAATTGCTATTAAAAATATCACTTGTATAATCAAGATTCTCTAATTCAATATCGCCTTTCACGTCGATTAATTCACCTACTTACATCTTCTCGCATAACACATTATATTTCGTTGAAGATTTTCTAACGGTCACCGTCTTCATGATTACAAAGAAGCTGAAATATACGTATAAAACGATATAGAAACATTGCCAATAATATGTTAAAAGATACACAGAAAACAGATACAGGCAAAAATCAAAAAGAACTACTCGAAAAATAAGATCTACAAAAAGAAAAATATTAGATGGGTGTAATGCTAAAATGAAACATTACACACCTACAAGTCTTGTCCTTTGACGCTAATATTATTGAACCGATTGAAATGATCGGACAATTATTTTTTAGGAAAAGTATACGATCTTTTAGAAAAAGTGCACTTTGTGACTGTTTACTTTGTAAAATTTTCCATGACTTTATTGCAGCATGTAGATCGTTATGTTGATGTATCGATATTTCTTTTTTGTCCCCCTTTTCTAAACATATATACATGTACATCTAACTATGTCCGGGAAATCGCTAGTATTTTTAGCGTTAAATGATAACACGAGTGGTGCTCGATACATATCTGGGGCAAGGTTTAAATTTCCATCTTGGTGTTAACTCATTTGCGTTATATCTAAATACATTCACAGTTGTCTAAGCAATCATGTTAAATTATTTGCGTATACATTATTTATGTTAACACATTTATTTACACGCAGTACTTTTTATTGTAATGTATGTTATAACCTATTACAATGAATTATATCCGAATATCCTTAGCATGATTGCTTCTAAACAAAAAGCAATACCATTTGGGTTAAGAATGAGTTAAGAATTGACTGCTGAGAGCTGGTCTCGAACGTACAATGAGGTTATGATTATGACAGAAACATATGTGCACGCACCGTAGTTATGATAATGAAAAAGCTGTTGACAGGATTTACAAGACGCGTTTTAATATTTCACTCATTTCTGATTCAAATCTATTTCCTAGCGTAAATCTGTATACCTTATATAATGTAATATTTTTACAATCTATCAAAAAGCATATTTAATATCAGAGTCATCGAGACAGTTCGCACTATACGAAAAATTATAGTAAAAATTGACGCGTATAAATCAATAATTACAGTAGTTAACCTAACAGATCGGTTGATGAATAAAAAAATGTTTCAAAAACAGTTTTCTTATTCGGTCCATTTTTCAAAAATCTGCTACTTAAACAGACCGTAGTAAGCTAGAAACGGATATTAAATTAGGTATATTGGTTATATATAGACTTTAATCATTAAATTATTAATTACTTTTCTTGATATAAAGATTACGTTTAATTAATCGTTTCACGCTATTGAAATAAATGACATAATTAAAATCATTACCAATAACATTCAATAATTAAATTATAGAAAATGAAAATTATGTGGCGACCGCATTAGCAAACGTAATTGAGATTTTGATATGTACTGATGTGCTAGAGTTCTTAGAACTTCTTCAAAGTTTATTTTAAGTAAATACTTATTTGGTAGTAGTATCCTCACTGCAAAGCGAAACACAAAACTAGTTGATAATGTATAAGTTCGTTAATTAAATTCTGTGGTTTGCTCGTATGTGACGTGTGAATGCAGTTAATTCATACATTAAGTTGATTCTTTTTATATTTTAAATACCGATCATTCTGCTATGATTAATATGTTTATTATAAAAAGCTGAAATTTGTTGACGTAGCCAATTACACACTCAAATCCATTATCGCTTCAAACCAAACCTGGTGAAAATCAGAAAACCGTTTGACAGTTACCCACTAATATTTTCATACATGATCATAGCTAAAGTAAATGGTGGGGAGTACCGCTATTCTTCTTAAGAGAACGTGCTTATTAAATGTTCATTATCAATTAACTTGTACTATCGCAGAATGAAATATTACCAAGCAACGAATTAACACCGCTTTTCCAGTAATCTTATTAATCCGTTAATCAAGTTACATATATATATAAGACGCATCCTTCAAATGCTTTATTGCTATAATTCAATTTTGTCGAACAAAACTATTCAACTAGTTTTTGCCTTTTTTGTAGCATCTTGAAAGCATCAGCTGATATAGATAATTGTTAAAAGGATTGAGGTTAGATAGATCTTAGGCCAGGTATTCACGGTGATAGATCTTGAATAATAAAAAATGTGGAAATCAAGGAACGCGGTTATCCGGCACGGGCCCACAATTCTCGAGGCAGCAATACCTAAAAGCATTCATAGCATTAAACCTTAACGCCACTAATGCGTTCCCACTAGGTATTCTTCTGAGACCAAAAACCCAAGATAACGTCTCTTTTTCAACGTGATATTTATATCTTGTGATATTACATCATTTAAATTTTTATAATACAGTTATGTCTTAACACATTTTGATTCGCATTTTTATTATTAAAAAACGATTAAATAACAGCACTACGCAATGTCGTCAGAAGCACAAATTTTTTCCATTCTGTGATAATATATCATTTTCTCTGGATATGATATGAAATTATGAAATTAATGAAACTATGAAATTAATTAAGTATGGTATTTTCAATTCGTGCATCGATGTTAGCGGTGCGTAACCGTCCAAGAAAACTGCAACCAGAATTAATGTCAAATATTCACTACCGAATATATATTTCTTGTTATCATAGAATTACAGAAATTCGATAAAAGTTCCACATTGCTCTTACTACCAGATATAAGTCATTTATACAAAAATACTTGTACGCTCTCAAATGCATTTTGCTTATAAACAAAAAATTGCACCTTTTATTCACAAGGACTTAACAACTTTACTACCACCGTTCATCCAGATAAATCTTTATCAAAGATTACGCTGCATTTTTGACACTTCTGTTCGAGATAATTCGCGTTTCTGATTATGAGTATATTGAACACGTCACTGTCAATTACTTAACATTCTAAAAGTTGTCAGAAATGCCTAACTTTAATCTATCTTTCAGCACGTGGAATGTGAGTTTATAACAGCACGTTATTATCCATCCGTTTTCTACGGTACTTCGTATTTCTATTAATCACGTAGATTTCTGTACCTCAACACGAAAAACGAGGATCGAAGAAATTCGCAGACAATCACGTTATGAATCGTATAAATAAATGCCAAAAATGATACAAAAAAGCTAGTCGAATCGCAGCCTAAGGGTTAATAATCGAGGAACTACACGACGATTCCTCGCGCGTTAACCTCGAAGTGATGGGGCAGGTAAGAAGTATCGTCTCGATGAGGCTCTGCGAGTTCCTTAGAAAGATAGAGCTCGGGCACTTGAGAGCGTTCGCAGCTCAATATGGTAATTAATGCAAAACTGTCCCTCTTGTCAGTGAGCCGCAACATTCTCCGGCAACACGCGATACGCTCTTCCCGATACGCATTTGCAAGCCGTCAGATTGGAAAAGGGGGAAGTTGGAAGGGTGGAGAAAAAAAATAAAGAAAGAAAGCGGGAACCGACAGGCCGTGAATGCTCGGTATTTTTATCCTGGGTATACGGAGTAACTCCTAACGTCGTTGCACCAACTGACGTCACTGTCAGCAGGCTTCGGTATAAAGTGGATCTATATGCTGTAATTGAAATACCCTCATTTTACGCACTCCCTACGAGTTGCATTAATTTTACGATAAGTAACAGCCAGTCCGTGTACTTTGCGAGGTTAAGAACATGGAATTATTGGAATAAAGTACATCTATATATTGCAATTGAAATCACGCATGGCTACTGTTCGCATCGATTTGTCCATGTATGATGCTTTTAAAAAAATCACACTTTAAATCACTCTTGATCAGTGTACGAAGATATTAGCATTTTATTTCGTGGAAAATTCCTTTGTGTGAGATTCGTTATTATTAATATATTCAAGTGCAATGCTATCTCCCGGCTAAATAAAAAGCGAGTATCCGTTATTTGCTACATTTACGTTTCACGAAAATGTACGCCATGGCGGTGTCTGCTGTGGTTGCGGCTTGAGTAGCACAATTTCAATATATATAAGTAAAACAAAATAATTTGTCGTGTTCCGGTCTAGTTACTCCAGTGTCCGATTTTCTCCACTCCTCTTTTCTTGATATGGATTGATGTATTCATCACCTTATATTCCAGATTTTCTGTTTCATTTATTTCTAAATTTTAATGAATCTTAATTATTGAGCCACGCATCAAATCGACAAAAATTATTGATTGTTTTACACGCAATGTCGTTCTGACGATTGAAACTTTAACTCCATCGTAATGAAAGGAAGAAAATATTAAGTGTGAAAAGTGATTGCCCGCTGAGACCATATTCATGAGTTGTCTCAAATACGTCACGAGGAAGGAGGTTAGAAGTTCCTAATGTATACAAAAAGAAACAACGTAATGTCAATAAGCAAGGCTATTGCAATGATTAAGATCAATGTCACCAGAATTGGCTTTTACATGCACGCAGACACTAATGAAAATAACATTTTACTGGCACACAATTACAAGAATTCAATTAATTCTATCACCATATTAATTCTAATGTAGGTACGTCAAATTTTTCGATGCCGATAGCTCCGAGAAATATCTTCAGCGAGAAAATTTCTGTCGATGCGACGGCCAAACGATCGAAGGTACGAGGACGTAGAGACAAAACTTCGTCTCCGTCGGCTCTCGAAATTTGTGCAATATGTTCTAAAACAGAGCGCATGCATTTGAAGTCGATCTTTAAACTAGTTTTCTGAAAATTTATTGAAAAAAAGATATGTTCTGACTTTTTATATCCAATTATTTAAATCTACGCTTTGCTACTATCAGGAGTGTATTTCAAGTTCTTTGTTGAAAACTATTTACGAAATGCTATGAAATTGATACTTCCATTAAAGTCACTCGCCATGGACCAAAAAATGTACAGTAGTCACTTAGATACCGTCTAGTATGAACTAGCATAAGCAATTTTACCAGCTCTTTAGTCATTTTTACATTATATTTACGTATAGTATATTTGTAAACTTACATAAGGTAATGAAGGAAAGTATATTTGTAAAATAAAATATTTCCAGGGTATTCCTAAACGTAGAAATCTCCAAAGACTTTTGTAAAACAGTGGAGTTTTTTTCTTTTATGGCAAAGAAAGTAAATATATGTCTATTATACAGATCTCCTGCAACGAGATGTTAGTGCAGTTTTTAAAAAAATGTCTTAATCCTGTAAAACGTCTTGTACTTGTACATTACCGATTCAAATTAAATGCAAAGTGAAAAATGTATAACCCTTGAAAGTGGTATAAAAAACGTAAGCGTATTTTTCACCGAATAATTAATTAAACTTGGATCAAACAGGAACGTACAAAACATTAAAGGAAATGAAAATAAAACCAAAATAAAATAGAAATTTATCGTACGAAGTAAATATCGCTTAAAAGAAACCAGAATTGCTTTTTGCGTTACCTATTCTATTTGATATATATATAAAATGAAAATCATTATTCGGATTAAATTAGTGGTTAATGACATAACGTGATGATAGTTAATAAATAGACTCTTAAGAAGAACGAATATCAATATAGGTCAAATGTCGTAGCCACCAACATCGCGAAACACGGCAAGACTTATAAAAACTTATCGTTGATAGTATCGACGGTAGTGATTTAGATGTAAGTAATTAATACTAGCGCATTAATGTCTGTCAAAGTTTATTGACGGCATTGCGAGATAGAGAAAATAGTGAATCGCGAACGAGGTAATAATTTTAGACTTAATGAAATCAAATTTGTTCGATCGCTCATAACCGATACCAACAGCCCATGGTGCTTGAACAAATTGTAGAAAATAAAAAATGTTGATTATTTTGTATTAGTTACTACTTAGAAGAAAAAAAAAGGTAATGTTTGGCACATCGCATTTTTCGTTGAATTCTTATAAAAAGTAAATAAATAAATGAACCAACTTTAATAGTGTTGGCAATAGTAGCATAGGAGTAAGGTAAAACGGTGTTACAGTCCTTCCAAGTTTTATCTAAGCTACAATGACTATTGCGGTAATATTACTCCTTAGTAGGTTATCTTTATACCGATTTTTCAGCGCACTTATAAAAATATCAACGAGGCGAAAGCAAAAAAAAGGGAAAAAAACATTTCGAAAAAATTTGAGACACGTTATTAATATTATTATTGATTATTACATTTATTTGACAAGGACGCGCAGATGGTAGATTGTATATAGAACACCAGGTTCATATTATTGATGATGCTGAGATAGCTGAGCTGAGACTAATAAATGTGACTTTGTAATAAATTAAAACGTATTACGGTACTCTGGACCCTGTTCACTTTTATGTTTTCTATGTCGCTTAGACTTTTAGATGTATTATAATGTACAAGCAATTGTAACTGTAATTTTGCCTAAGTATCAATTTTGTACGCGTTTATCTCAGTTTAATTATATTTTGTTTGTAATTTTTTTTTAAGGAGTCATTAATATCCAAACTGCTTCAAACTTGTACTGAGAAAGATAAAGGATTCTGTTTTGAAGTACATCAGTATGTGTTTTGCAATAATTTCTTATACCTTATGTGTGACAATACAAATCAATCTTAAGTCAGATATTTCTCTTAACGTTTAAATATCTGATTTAAGTATTTACATCTTTCCCTCGAAAGGGGATCTCTGAAAGTTTATCAGCATTATCATTATTTGTGATACGAAACATTCTCGGCATAGGATCACCGAAACTTGATCGCCTCCTTATTCCTTATATTTCTTTTCGACATCTTGTCTCAACTCAAGTCTCAGTTCATCCCTTTAAGAACCCCTTGTAAATTGTACTTGTGACCTGATTACAACCCATGTTTATTCAGTGCCTTATTATTATATTAACCAAACGATATTACACATACGCATACATATACATTACAAACGAATAAAACTAAGTTGAAGTTTATCGCCCAGTAGATTCATGTGTAGGATGAAGGTTGTCGAAGTTGCGAACCTCTAAACTGGCGCTGATTCACATACATCACAGAAATAGACAACACGTATCATGATATGGCGTTGTTGTTATACGTGTTACCGTACGATGCGATGTAAACGCCAAGCAATTTCTATTAATAAACGTAATTAAACTAACGAAGGCATGGCGCACACGTGAGCGGCCTGCTATTTTATTTACAAGTCGGGTAGACATGTCATTCGGGGCTAACGTGCGAACCAAGTGAAAGCTATGGCTAGTTCCGTGGAGGAGGTTAGGGGTCCTTTGATCGCAAACAATAAAGGTAATAACAATTGTTCATCGATCGGTTTAATTTCGAACCTGGGGTTCCGAGTTGCAAACAGTCTTGGTATTTAATTCTTTGAAACTAATAGGGATCACCGTTGATCTCTGCTCTCGTTCATCATGAGACCGTCCTTGCGTCTATGCTGAACTTCTACACGTCATCGCTATCGGAGAAAGTCAAATTGCTGGGCACTTGAACGCGGAGATCGATTTTTCTATCGAGTAACGGTCGTTCCATACGTTATGTACGGCCGAACTTATGATTTCAGGATTCGCTGGCGTGCGAACAACGATATCCTACGAGGAAATTGCTGCGAAATTATTAAACGAGAAGCTATTGTTGACGGCCTTGGAATTACACGCGGAACTATGCGAGGCTGGAAAAGAATTGCCCGTTTTAAGGGATTTTTTTTCAAACCCTAATAACTTTGAGAGCCCAAACATCAAGCCAGAACCATACACACCTATGCGTATGTATAGTTTTGGGTTGCTTATGAATTGTATTGCAATGGTCTCAGTCACGTAAATAGTATTGCTGACCAAATGTAGAATCTGAAAATTACATCAAAATTAATGTTTATGACTGCCTCCTTTTTTGTGATTTTTACAAGTGTACAATAATATTTTTTTATTTCATGTTGTATGTAGCTTGCACAACATGAAAGTTACGTTTATGTATAATGCTATGTAATGTTTAAATATATATTATATAATATTAGCTAGGTCTTCTAGTCAAGCCACTTTGGATTCTCTTGATATGACAAGGTATTCGGAAGATGGTGCTGGAGTTGACGAACGGGTAGCAATTTTGGAATTTGAATTGAGAAAGGCAAAGGAGAGCATTTCTGCGCTTAGAGCAAACCTCACAGTAGTAACAGGTTAATATTACTTGCATTAATTATATTTAGTTATATTTGTTTAAGGACTGGACTAACTCTGACCTTGAAAATTTAGAATCAGAAGGCACAGTTCTGGACAAATGCTCCGACAAGCACTTGGTTGGTGAATATCCTATAAAACCTCACGAGCAAAGAGCTTTGAATTTTCTTGTCAATGAGTATTTACTAGCGCGATCTTATAAATTGACATCGATCACCTTTAGTGATGAAAATGAAAATCAAGATTTTGAGGATTGGCAGGATGTAGGCTTGAATATACCTAAACCTGCAGAATTATTGCAAATTTATAGAGAATATATGAGGGCAAATGGATACGACAGACCACCCTCGATAAACGCTGCCGTACAAACCGATATTGTTGCCATTGAAACTACGGAGGAGAAGGATGAGTTCAAACAAATGGTAGAAGAGATAGAACATTTGAAGCACCAAGCTGCCATACTAGAGCAAGAAAAAGTGGATCTTCAACACCTCATTGAAAATACAAACGAAAATTTATCTGAAAACAATGTTAAGCAGGACAGTAACGGGACGATACAAACCTTAAATTCAAGTTCTACAACCCCGGATAAGTTCGAACTTTTAGAATCACCACCACGTGACACATCCACCGCAACTCATGAGGTAGAGGAAGATGATAGTGTATCTGTAGTTGTAAGTCTCGGTGAAACTGATCCAGGCGATAAGGAGTGGACCAGAATTCAATTACCTCGGATAGATGTAACAGAAGAATCATCTATTTTACCAAATCCACCTTCTCGACAATTACCTGTTCAGTTTAAAATGGAGGTAACATTGCGCTGTTTAGTACATATATCAAGTTCTGCAATTTCTATGGCAGAGGAGCCATTGAAGCATGGCATAACGCGCGATACACTCATACAAATCTTAGCACAAACTTTGCCGCGGGTAGTACCTAATGTTATACTTAATAAGAGAGAAGAAGTAATACCTTTGATATTAAGCGCGGTTCGTCTTCACCCTGATCCAGAAGAGAGAGAAAAATTGTTGCAACTCCTTTTTAATCTGAAAAAAAGACCGCAGGAAGAAGAGAGACAAATGATACTGGCTGGTTTAGTTGCCACAGCAAAGCTCGAAGACGATCCAATAGAGGGTGAGGAAATATTAACAATTTGCTGGGAACAAAGTCAACATAAATATCCCGAGAAAAGGTTGCTTGCTATTGAATGTTGCTCTACATTAGCACCTTACACATCGGTCGGTATAAGGAATTCTTTAATGCTCTCTATGTTACAACAAATGCTACTCGATGACAAAGATCCTGTGGTTAGAGCCAGTGTCGTAAGAAGTCTAGCATTGCTTATAGCTCTGATGGACGACCCTAGCAAATATTTTCAGTGCGAAGAACTTGCTTTGACAGCACTTCAGGATACATCATCTATGGTCGTGGATGTTGCGTGTTCTGTGCTGCTGCCAATTTTAGCTCAATGGGCACTTTCTCTAAAGCGATTGCAAACTCATCTCTTACCTCGGATCATCTCAAAGGTAAAAAAGCAGTTGAAGCCTGGACATTCTCAATATTCTCCCAACAAGGAACATATAGATGAAGAAAGAATAGTATCTTCGATTGGAGTTTTACAGTATTTACTTCCACACACGGTTGTGTGTGTTGCAGACACGAGCACAGTTAGGGCATATATCAAAGATGATATATCTTCTGATTTACGTGAGTATATAAAAAGCAGTAGGTCACGATTCAATATTTAATTGATACAGTGAATAACAAAATTTTTCTGAAATTTGATGATATAGCAAGTACGTTCCTTACCTTATGCCATTCCGATATTATTAATCCAAAAGTATTTTATGATGGAGATGTTGATGTTGGAGTTCTTCTGAACACTTTCTTTTCAAATACATGGGAGAATGATACATGGCCGGAATTAGAATGGTTTACAGATCAGCTGTAAGTCTACATTGTAATTTTTAGGTATCGTTTTCATGCAGTTTTTAACTTATACATAGCCTAAGGCAGAAGCAAATTTTGATTTTTGTTCTAGAATGCCAGGAATATTAGAAATGGTCAAGTCTGTAGACGTTTTGCAAGAAAGTATTTTAAACGCTCTCCTCACATATATTCATTCCTTATGCTTGGGCTTTGGACGATATATTACACAAATAAGAGTAATTTTACTATATCACCGCTCGTAATTCTATTTAGCTGTTACCACGGTTTTACAAGTTCGTACTTTTCAGATTAAATCCATATTTACCCCAGAAATAGCAGAGTTGGAATCACAGCTAACGACCTTATCCATGGATAAAAAAAGCATGAGTTTGACCATAATCCCAACCTATTTAATTATGCTAAGTACATTAAACGGTACAGAACTCTCGAAATCCCTAAAACAATTTCTCGTTGCTCTATCAATGAGCGGTACCAGCATCGCCAGTCTTCAAATAGCAGTAGTTATGCTCTGCGCTCAGGAAGACATGCAGGAACACGTCCTGAGCGGATTATGGGATGGTTAGTTGTGTGCCATGTACTCTGTTCTTTTACTAGATTACTCTAGGTTTTATTACTGTATGTTATTCCATAATTCGTTTTCGAATTCATGCGTGTTACAGGAGTAGTACACCAAAGATCTAGCGTAAGATGTGCAGCTGCAACATTATTTGGTTCTGTGATAGCTCACGTGTCGGATCGACTGGCCAATGCAAGAATAGTTCCAGCTATCGTAACGCTTGCGAGTGACCCAGAAATGTAAGAGCTATATCTTAATAATCTTTCACGAAAGTTGGGGCTAATTGGCGCGCAATCATATGTTTGCAGAACTGTACGGGCCGGTGCAATTCCGTCATTGGGACGTTTAATAACGGAGTGCAAGGTGAGAGAGGCGCGCGATAAAGCGCGTCTGACCTTAGAGACTATCGCCAGAGAACCTCAGGGCGTACCGCCGGCTCTGGCGGTTCCCCTTGTTTCGACATTGGCATTTATCGCGCCAAATTGCCCGCAAAATTACATAGAGGATGGTGAGTCCTATCGGAGTCATTGATCCTTTCCAGGGACGTTTAAAGCGGTCGGCTGATTTTATTGGATAAAAATTTTACTCCGCAGTAATAGCGACACAGTTAACGGGCATAACGGCATCGGCACTTCAGCAGGGCAGGAAAGTGGATCTCGTTAATGTCTTGGTCGAGGCATACTCCGTTTTGGTTTACTGTCCACTAAGTAATCAATGCGTTTCTGGTGTACTATTACCGGGACTTAAGTATCTCGAAACGCTGGTTAATCAGTGCTTACCTCAGCAGAAAGAAACCGTGCGCTCGCTTTTAAGAGAAGCGGAGTCTAGGCAAGATCTGTCAAAACCAATGGAGAGGTGCGTTTACTTCCTAAAAACCTTCTTTTTCTTTTTCAAAGATTTTTTTTTAACTTTAACGTATTTTCCGGATTTTCCCCTTTTGTCCTTCTAGGTCGTCGTCGATGAGTTCTGGCCTTTCATTATCAATGGCCACGGTGAATGTAGGGCAGGGTGTGGAGGACATGAGGCAAAGAATGAGCAAGATATTTCAACAAAAACCCACTTCATCCACCATGACAAGTATTTTTCGAAAGAAATAGGTTACGTCCTCGCTTTTTCGTTAATAATTTTTGCGCAACATATCCTTCATTCTATATGAATCTCTTTTTTTCTTTGCCATTGTTTTTTTCTTTTTGTTCAAAGACTTCCATCGACTATTAAATTTTATTTTGTACTCATAAATTAAGATGTAATGCGGTGTAAAGTCATGCACACAAATACGGGGGAACAAGATAATTACGGAGATAAAAGTGAACATCTTTTATAACAAAAGACGTAGGATGAGCGGAGTGGGCTGCTTTAAAAATTATATTGGATATCACTCGATTGTGGTGCCTTCTACAATGCAGTTTTACTGCTCGACAGTCATGAGATGTAATGTATTCTTGCAACTAGAATATAAAAGGAAGAATAACACAGTATCGATATATCTCGGTTTTGCGCGTACACAATTTAAATGATATTTGCGTACCAGAGTAAAGCAGAACAGTAATATCATGACAATTTATGCGTAGCGTTTTAAAATAATACATTGAGTATAGATCATTTGTAAGTATTATCCAACGTTTTATATTGTAAGATGCATTGCATTTGTCAAGAAATAATATTGGAACAAGAATTATTTTGAGAGTTTCTATACACCGTAACATCGCAATGATATTGTGGAAATTCTCGGTCTAGTATCGATCTCCTGCCATAATTGCAAGAAAACAGTTCAGATTTAGTTATAAGCGTTGATTATTTAGCTACTAATATTTATTATGTTTTAAATTATATCAAACTTTTATTTCTGAAAAACTACGCTATTTACTAAAAATCGGTTGTGACTTTACATCTTTAATAAGGTCTATTGAAAATGTTTTATCAACACGTATTAAGCATTATAAGGATCTGTATAGTAAGGTTTAGATAATAATAGTTGCAATTTCATGTGATACCATTGATCTGTTTCATTCAGTGCATGCGTTTGTACTTAAAATAATAGGAAGTTGAATTAAAGTTACTTCTCTCCGTCACAACGCAGAACTGTGAATTAAGCACTTATCAGGATCATTTGCAGCAGTCAACATCTTGTAAGAATATTTTATTGTATCTATATATGCGTATATACAATGATTAATAGTTTATTGTATCTCACGACCAATGTATCATTACATACATACATACATACATATATATGCATATGTACACACATACATATACGCAGTGTACGCCACTTAACGTGATCACATCGGGAGTCGAGGTTTTTGATAATAATAATCAATTGATAATGATATACGAAGAGAAAATAAATGCAAATTTTAATTGGCTAGATTAAACAAATCAGAATTCAAATAGGATATGTAAAGGTAAACGATAAATAAATTGTACAATAAATTAAAAAATCTAAAAACAAACCAATTTATTAATAATTATATTAAAAATAAATATGCAACATTTATGTTATCGCCTATTACGATTAACTCTGAATTCGCTTGCCATCGTGTCGGGTCGCTGAATTTATCATTTTTCCTTCACTGTTGCTTCTTTCGATGATACACTAGGCTCGAAATAATGTTTAATTCCTACTCGAATATTTGATTCCACAATATGGCAATGCGGTGCACAGCATTTAGTAAATTTGTATTTTTGACGATATGATTTGCGTATGCTTCGCATTTTCCAAAATTCTAATATACAGTTGTTTCTCCTAAAAAGCCTCCAGGGCTCCTCTAAGTCTTTAATCATACTGTTGTACTAATAGTATGCTATTGGTCGGTGAAAAATTAATTTTTACATTAATTTCGATGATCATTATCAATACAGTTTTTTCGAAATAGTCGTACACGTCCGACTCGTTCTACGTCAAAATCAACAATACCCGAATGATAAGATTATTCGAGATTTTAATAAACGGCGTGCACTCATACATATTATATGTCTGTATGTACGTTTATATTAAATATTAAATACTGCATTATGTATTTGTTACCGAGCAAAGAATAAATTTTATAGTATATTTATTCTAAATGCATGTCCAAGATTTAAATACACTTAGCACGCTTGGACTCGTAAACTCGGTGACGTGCATGATTTGGTGGTGAAGCGCCACAAGGTTTGACAATCCAGCGTTCAGTAGTTTTCGAACTTCTCGAACCCTGAGCAATCTAAAGTAACACTAAGACTAATTCTGTTGGGACGATACGTCCGACCTGAATTTTCTCTCTCACGCGGAGCAACGTGCTATGTAATCCCCTGTGTTTACTATTTACATGACTTTCGATCTGAATGTGAAATTGTGGAGAATGAAAGTTTCGTAACAATTTCTATGCAATTAACACAGATGAATCTATTCTAAACAAAGTACGATCTATTAAAAGTACAAATACTTGATTAAGGATGTACGCCAGTACTTTATCGGTTTGACAAATTGAACGTGAGAAACATCATGTTGAACATAAATATACAAATTGTCTAACGAATACTGAAATCGAAGTTCGAATCATTTAGAAGAAGAAAAAAAAACGATATGGAAAACTGATAGAGCTCTTTACATTCAAAGTAAATTTGCTTTCTTATTTTTAATGATGCAAAAAGACTTTTTGGAAAAAAAAAAATTATGTACGTGTTCGGCCGTCAGCAGCGAACGCAATATTTCCGCAAGATCCTTAATCCCACTTCACAGTCTTCTCGTTCCTGTTACTATTCCTCTCCGTAAAAGAAGGCTTGTTCCACGAATTGTGTCATTATAAAGGAGCTACATATCTGCTGAGATGGATTAAGTTCAGCGAGTAGTGATGGAACAAATTATACGGTGCTGGAGCAAATATGGCTAAGAAGTGGCCTGCTGCAGCCGTGATGCTCCCTACATCTCCGAGGAAGGTGGAACGAGTAAAAGAGGCACTCTCAAATGCTTTTCTTTCTTGTTTCAATACTATCAGTCCCACTAAACAAATGACCGAATTCGGATCGCTCGGATAACGCTGCAATCACAAATTCTGAAAAAGATTTATAGATTGATTGAAAAAGATTTATAGATGGAGAATGGATCTTCATAAAAAATGACGTGCATATCCATGCTATCGAAAACATTTACCAAAGTTGACTGTGGTGTCGAAGTGGTCGATTTTAGCATGCTCGAAAATCCTGTCAGATTCTTCCGGCAGTACGTTTAACGATATCCTCAAAGCTTTTCTCAGCCCCGATTTCGTCAGGCACGATAGAGGTTTTGAACCGCACACCTGTAAGTAAAACGATAATGTAGCTATTATTTTTGAATAACGTAACAATCGAGATAGAACTCTTCTACTCACTTCAAACGCTACTTCGACTTTGTCTAGTTCGGTCTTCGCATTAGTCGTCGCTAATACCATGAAGATGTACTCTTCCATATCTATAGTACCCAGGCCATGCTGAAACAATAAAAAGATCACGATTGGTAAATCGAATCTGTTGAGATCACGATAGTTATAACCGTCTTTTTATTGAACATACGTAGGATGATAAAAATTCAGTATATTTTTTTTAATACATTTATGAGCACTTTCAGGTTTAGGATATGCACTTCCAGATGATAAACGTTTGTAACTCTGTGGCACACGTACCTTGTCGTGTATTCGGAAAAGTTGCTGCGTGGCTGGCTCCTCCTCGTCAAGTCTAAGAAGTCGTGCAAATTCCTGCAACTTGACTTCTTCGCGAAACCTTTCACTTTTCTTCTGTACCAGTTCTTCTTCCGTCTTTGCTGCTACCAAACTACGATTACAGTGACATTTATGCAATATTATATCGGAGATGTACAAAATCAAAAAGCAACTTATTTTCTCGTAGAAACGTACCCGAGTTTGCAGCGCAGTTTATGAGCTTCTACAATGGTAGATGCGTGTGGTATATGTAACTGGTGAGCTTTACGAATAATTCGACAGTCGTCGTACGTGTAATCCGATACCGGAATTTCTAGAGCTCTAGAAAATTGTCGAAAATGTACGCGCTTTAAATCGATGTCGTTTTTACATTTATTAATTAATATAATAAATCCATCATCTGATTTTTTTTCTCGACAAATGTTATAATATCCGTAATGATTAACTTTTCACCAGGACTCACAAAATGGATACTCACTCCGCCATAAGCCGTCGAACGTTATTTGCATAAAGCTTTGGATCAGTTTTTTCAGCTTCACTCGGTTTATAAACAGGGAGAAACTCGATTTCACAACTGCTATTCAATTGGGTTAAAGTCAACCACAACAGTTTCAAGCTGCAATCAGTGAATTTTCTGCTTTAATGCATCGGGAACTAAGATATTGGCGGTAAAGAAAGTAAACTCGATTGTTAGTAAAAGTAATAAGAATAAGAGGAAGGTGTAACTAGATACGATTAAATTGGGTACGTAATTTTTATCATAATAATGGGTTACTTGAGTTATCACCGCATAGTGCAATATACTTACGCTCCAGGGCCCTCCCACGTCCACGTTACCGTGTCTAATTTGTTGGGGTACCTAATACATACAGGTTGGACAGGAACGCCAGGATAGAAAGCACCCGATTTGAAAGTAATCAGACACGATCTATTGGTACAGGTTCCTTCCGGAAAGATCATTACCTAAATAAATCATACGATGGTTCATTTGTCCTGATTTCTATACTCGTTCTTATGAGAGAACACTACGATCGAACGATTATGTGCTACTTTTGGATTATTCCAAAATGAATAACGTTTCGTTTCATATTTTTTCGCTACATGTATATTTTTGTAATAAAACCACAATTGTTGATGGAACCTACCTGCGGCCAATCCTCATCAGAAGTCGCTCTCTCGATTATTTCTTTGATCGTGTTCTGTCGCGAATTCGGGTCTTCTCTCCAAACGTAAACTGGCTGGGTGTAGTTGATTAGTTCTATACAATGGACAGTGAAATTGCATACATTACAGGTGAAAATTATTGATTACATCGCAGCGGTGTCTCCGTCGTATTATAATTTGCGCCGTGTCCTTTGCGCCCGCATTTTCACTTGAGTTTCACCCGACGCGTTTAATAAGATGCTTTTAAATTAATCATAAAACTTTTTCGCGATTCGTGGTAAAAAAAAAAACAGCCAATCGTATCGCATATTTGCGACGGGAGAAGATAGATTCAACCAGTACTCGTTTTATTTATATTTTTCCACATAAAGTGCTGACCAGTGGACGACACATATATAATTATCTTTTCATATCTATATTTTTAAAAGAAGAATTCCGTACGTTGTGGTGAATGGGATAACCATCAATCGATTTTTTACTACATGCATTCCCTATCTTATCGAACCTATACTTCAAAGATTCTATCGCAATTAAAAATCGTATTGGAATACGAAGTCATCTGCAATCAGGAGATACTTATGCCTCGTCGGAGGAAGCTTTTAACAATGCATCGACAAAGCTTTCTGTCGTGTAGACGCAGTACCCTCTTTACAATAGGCCCAAGAGAAGTTTCCCGGATTTGGGAGAAAATACATTAATCGTACGTCTCGAACTACAAAGGCATAAAGCGTTAACTCAATTACTGGAAAACTGGAAATATATTCCCTCGTATCAAACTTTATTCTTGCAATCGTACGCAACTACTTTGTTACAGAGGTACTTGTAATGGAGTTCCATGGGAAGAATAGCAGTACTTTAATCGGCGCCCCTAACAATACGACGATCATTTCTGTCGCCGACCAAACCTTTTTCGCGATGGCATACCTACGGATTTCTTGCGAAGCGACCCAACTGGCCGGGTTAAAAGAAATATTAGTACGGAGGAAATCATTGATTAGGACGTACTTCCGATAAATGGATTCAGGCCCGACTCTCGCCTTACGATGATCGACGGAAATCCTGTGACGTAGACGATCCCTCCGTCCATGAAGGTCGAGTGGGGCGCGACCACCATTATCGGCGCTTCGGCCCTGGTAGCTTGCCTTCCCCGTACCACGATTTTCATTCCTCCTGCTTGGTAAGTCAGTCGACCCAGAAAGCACAACCAGGGCACTATTTTGCTGCAGGTGTGAATTCACGATGCTTAACGGATTTTCTACGATTTAAACGCGCCGACTGCTTCCGGTAGCCATCCGACGGGGTACCGATACAGAGTTTCTTATGCAAAAAGTATGATTCGAATCCAATGGTGGGGTAATCGTCCGGGATGCGTAACGTTATTATAAACGAATAATGCTATAAAGTAACGTTATTATTAATGAGTAACATTATACGTCGATCGCGAAGATAATCGGCCGAATGGAACAAAAGTTTTTAGAACTCACAGCTATCGAGAACCGGATATCTTAAAATTTTGCGGTCCAATTGCGATTCGCGCATGCGATTAACTCGTAGTGCTGTATTTTGATGAACCATTTAGACGCGCGCAATAAAAATATGAGAATTTTAGATGCGGTATGTCTTTTCGTATCAGTGATTTCAAAATATTCCTGGAGTAGTCAGATTTTTATTGTGGCATTAATCAAAAATGATTCTAACATAAATTAAAAGTACCTCGTGAATCGAATATCTCGTGAATCGCGTGAGATAAATTCACATTGGAAGCTTCGCGTTTCCTGTATACAACTCGGATTCGAGAAGTCAGTGAAAGTAGCATCGTGATTTATACATTAACATGAGTGAAATTTGAAGATGATCGCTAAGTGAGTACGTAGTCTAAACGTGGAGTCGATATAGGAGAGACTGTTCTTCCTTTGCTACGTCTCAGACATTAGCCACAAGGTCACTTACGAGAAAGCTCGCGTAGCCGTGAGTTCGTTGCTCTTAAGATACAAAAAAAAGAACCGCAACCTTTGTACCATGAAATTTGAATTATTACAAGGCAATGCCGTCTGGAATGAACCAAAGTTCAACCAGTCCTGCGCGCGAAATCTTATTCGAGAAAAAGAAAAAAAAACGCGGAAGTTTGGTTGTAGCCGGTCGAGGCAAAAGAGCGAGCGGGGCATTGAACGAGAAGAGCTAGAAAGAGAGAAAACATGGGAGAGAGAGAGAGGAAAAGAGTAAGAGAGACAGAGGGGGGGAGAGAGAGAGAGAAGAGAGAGAGAGCGGTGTTGAAGCATCGAAATCTTGCGATGAAAATCATTCGTACCAGTTCAGGGGTAAGGTTATGTCACATCCCTCAAAATTGACACATTACTCGAGTTCGTTAAAATAACGCTAGAATTCGTATGCCGTGATGGAGTTAATGAAGTACCAATCGCCGTGTTAGTCATAGTACAGAGAATCCCATCCACCACACGTTTCCTTTTTCATGATCCTTCGTGTGCACACATATGTACGTGTGTATGTACATGCTGTTAATCCTACGTCGCCCGTGCCTGTCGCAATTATGTGTTCCGCGGTGTTACATCCTGCACCTTTGTCGGGCCGTTAATGCGCGGTCTCGCAGCCTCACTTAATTCCCCTGTCCGTAATATCGATTATCCTTCGCTCTTGGCCGGGTTTACTAATGAATCGTCGACGCGACAATCGCGAGGCCGACTCGATCGGGCTTCGTGCGCCCGCTGATCTTCCGTGCGAAGGCGGCGGTAGATCGATCTGACAACGTAAAGGTAGCAGAACGACGAGTGACGCGATTTACCTTTCCTCGGCTGGGTTCGCTCGTGATAGGGATAATAGTCGATGCGACGGTCTCGAGGTCGACTTGATCGGGCTTCGTCCGTCCGGTGATCTTTGGGGAAGGAGTGGTGGTAGATCGATCTACCGGCACTTCGATAGCAACACGACGGAGAGCGCGATTAAGCACGCGTCGAAAGTAGGAATAGGATCCAAGTATATCGTAGCTGGTATCTTTCTTCCAACGGCTTCGATCGTCGAAATGATTTGCTCTACGACGCATTGCTTTAATCGCTCTAGGGTCACGAATATGCTCGTGTGAGTGGAAAAATTGTAAAGCGCTTATCGCGTTTCCCTTTTTTGTCCCCTTATTCGATTCTATTACTCGTTCGAAGATGACTTTTGTAAAAAAGCGGTATATTGTAATTTTCCCGGTCCTTTGTGAAGGAGGTAGAGAAGGCTTTGATTTCATGGAACTTAATGAAAATCTGCGGGACGTAATGATGCTGAGATCAGCGTTACTGGACCCATTGTGGTGATGATAGGTGATACTTTTCGACGTGAGACGGGAGCTATGTGCCATTCAAGCGATTAAAGCAAACACCCGATCGCCGGATGTACGGTATATCTGTTATGGTGAAAATTATCTAGAGGCACTAAACGACGTTACAACGTGGATTTTCCATGTATAACTTGGAGTTTTTATATATTATATCATTGTAGATCCATTGTTTGAATTTAATTGCATAATTATACCAATACCTCGAAGGAAGAAAGCGAACTTTCAACTACATGCAAACGTAGCTGAGACGTGCTCGGACCTTTTCCAAGTAAATATCTTCAAATACGAAACTCGTACTTTCACGCATAATCAATTCTTCTAAAATTTGATTTCTTCCAGCAATAAAATACTTAGGAGTACATGTAAAATTACACAAGCATCCACGCCGCGACTCGAAATCAGTTTGCATAATTCGAATACTTCGCAAGTGTGCAGAATAAAACCATCGCTTTCTGTAATCCAAGTACCTTTAAAATGCATAAAATACAGTCATCGCCTTGCACGGCTAACATTGAAATTCCACGATGCAAAGACTTCGCAATGTTATAAATTCGTACTCGTGAGCGCGCACCATACTGGATCCCATCTCTACTCGAAAAGGAAGAGGGGGACTTGTAACGGAGCTAAAGTGGGAGACCTACTTCCGAAAAAAGGAATGCGCCCTGTCTCCGCCTTGGCGACGATGCTCGGCCCGCCAAGATAAACGACCGGAAGTGCGTCGAAGAAGCTGGAATGAGGGGCCAGGGCCAGCACGGGCGCGTCCTTCGTCTCAGCCTTTTGCCCCTTGACCTTCAGATGATGGAATCCCCCGCAGATGAACAACGCTCGCATCATCCAGCAGATCACGATTCGCATGTCTCTGTTTTTAAGCGGTTCAATGGAACGTTATACCTATCGCTCGAGCAGAGTATGTTCGGTTGCTCGCTACTTTATATCTCGAGGCATCGATTTCTTGCGTCGACTGGCCGATATGTCATTCCTTATTTTCTACGAAACGTATCAGCAGTGAGAGTATATTTTGTTTAAGCTTACATCGATTGCGTGGAATGTCCGAGATGAGTTGCACTGGATGCTAAAGTTATGCGATAAGCGAATACCGTGGGTCATGTAATATACTGGCGTGTTTACATCGAGAAGCAGCTTCCAGATAGTATAAACCTTGTATATATTTTGGAGGGGTTTATTTAGATACGTGTATGGGTATGTTATGTATGTTGCACTGTGGTTTCTCTTTTCATAAAATGCCTATCTACTAGTAAGATTACAAGACTGCGGATCCCTCTGATGAGAGGCATCTCTTAACGATGGTGATTTTAGATGTGAATATTTGCTCACTGAGCTAATTATGCTCGGCGATAAAATATGGTTGTTAATTCTTAATGTTTTGAGCTTGCAGATCGGTTGCTAGATATTATTTTCTTTTTTTACGAGAACCGTGTATGGCGGTACGTTCATAAGGAATGTATATGCAGTGGGTATCGATTACGACAGTAGACGAGAAAGTCACATTGATATAAACGCGAAGCATCGACTTCACCTGTCTTATGAATAATTAAAATAAAGTAGTACTGATATTTTGCAACCTTGAGCGCATGCATACACTTTATGACTAGGTCTCTAGATGGATGCTTGCATTATTTCACGAGGTTACTTTCTTACTTTTTCATTATCGTCGAGTGCGTTCTACTGAACATTCGAGCCTAATGGCCTGTGCACAATTCCGAAGGCTGCTGATATCAAGTGTAATTATTGCAAGCATGAATTGTCGATGAGATCCGTATCATATCGTTCGGAAAATTATGGTATTTATTGACAATTTTTAGCGTGACTCAATGTTTTATGCACCATTTTACTCTTTATCAACTTCTGAAAGCAGCATAAAAACACATATTAAGCATGAAAGTTTACGTTACGCAATTTTTACTTGAAAACGTAGCATTTGAAAGAAACACTTCAAAACGCAGCACATTGAGGACAGACAGAGAGGGAAAAAATAATTAAAGTGACAGAAAAGAAAGAATATGCCAAGAATACCGTTCAAAGTTCAGTGAAGATTTTTAATACATTAGATTGGTTATCGCAAACTGCACTGATTAAACAATGTTTGATTTATACCACTAGTAACATTAATTATTTGTGAAAGGTATCGGTCTGAATTTCTTTCATCTAACGCCTATGGATCTATAGATACAAGCACTTACCGGGCCCATACTTTCTCCTATTACGTCTCCTTTTCTCTTCTATCTTCTTCTTTTTATTTATTCACACTTATTCAAGGTATCAACTACAAGTTTTCTCATACGGATCTTAATATTGTGCTTGCAAAAGCGATTGCAGCATACCGTCGCTATTTTATACATAAACCTTAGGAGACACACGTACACTACAATTTACGAATTTACTTGCACTCACCGCCTTGCTTTCAACTAATTCAATCTGATATATTTACTAAAGAAGTTACTCGCAAACTGCAGGCAATGTCACCCAACATCTATCACTTAATACAAAAATTTTCACCAAGTACTGGTATGTCTATAAAAATAATCCGTGAAACAAACTGGCGATTCGATGAGAAATCTTAACACTTCAATTGCACGGTTTCATACACAGTACCTTATTTCTTTGGCCGAAAAGCTCTTACAACTTACTTCGTTGCATGCAGCGAAGTGTAAATGATTCCTACAGTGCGGGGTTAGCCGAGAGATGAAATAATAGCTACGAATAGGCGCTATGCGTCCAGTATGAGATCCTCGTGCCGTATTTCGGCCCGAGGACGGCCGACCTTGTCAAAAAGAGAATTCTAAATGACTTTCATTCTCACGGAAGCCTTGTAACCTGCCAGCGGGTGAATGTCGTTGCTCTTATATTATACATATCACTAAAGCGGATGCTTTATCGTGTTTCGGATACTAAGTTGCGTCCTAAGAAGTGTAACGTGGACCACTTTGCATGCCTCAAACAAAAGCATGCTAGACGATCGGTTATTATTTCACGTAGATTCATGATAGCAGATTATATTTCGCACCTGATTATGTCCCAATACAGAACGCATGTTTCGCGCGAAGGAAATTGGCAGATAATGATGAATCACGATCGTACCGATAAAGTTCGTGTAGCTCGGAAAATAGAGATCAATATCGAGCGAAGAGCGCCGTGCCCCCACGGTGAATTATTATTGGCGTGAAACACGTTATTTGTGTGCCACGATTACAAAGTGAATGTACTCAACGGCAGTTGGTGTAAAGCATCCGATAGCCTCGACTTCTATCATATATTTAATTACGCTGCTGTGGCGATACTATATGCGTTTCATAAAAATAAACATTTCATGTCACTAGCCGCAGTAGTCGTAGACTTAATTACTGTTTTAATGGTCTACATGGTATTCGGTGATCTGGAATGTTCGTGTGTTTGGAAGCTGTCTTGTATCCTCGCATGCAGGCCAAATAGAAGAATTTGTGGCGGAACAGAAAATTTGCACGATAAATAATTTAGTGGAAAATATAGTAATTATGTACAAGAAAGTTAGTAGTATATTGCTCTGCGTCGGACTCGGACGTCAACTCTGAAAGGGTGATATTTTATTAAAAGAAAATCAATAGCGAGTTACATTTTGTGCTGAAACGTTAAAATTAGGGCGGTTACTTTCAGGCGGCCTTCTGTTCATTATGAATACTCGAATATCGATATCCACGTGTAAATAGAAGTACCGCTCGATCTGAACGCAATTCAAACCGCCGCGATCTATAAATGTCCAAATTTCAAAGCTTCGCGTGTCGCGGTTATCTTATCGAGCCAATATTTGCATTAAAATGCTACGAGGAAAGGGGCTATTGCGGTGTGCGAGAAAGGAGCTAAAACCCGTGAAGCAATGAAATATGTAAATCGGAGGTGCCGTCTTAGCTTAATTTTCCGTTTCTTATTTGAATTACGTGGCCGTCTTTATCGTATAATTAATTGCGCCACATTTGAGCCAATCGCTCCGTTAGATCTCCGAAGACATCGCCGATTAAAGTCAAAGTTAGCCAGTGTCGCTGACCGCGGAAACGTGGAATTGCGCCCAACAGTTTTCACTACGATCGCCTGACGTTGCTGTGTCGCGTTCCCTTTCCCTGTAAGGTATCTCACGAAGCAAGGTAAGGCAAGTCAGTTTGCGAGACTCCCGTTGGCTACTTCCGAGGTGCAGCTATAGACCGTGCAATTCTTATTGACAAAGTTTCGTGGAAGTCGCGACGTATCCCATTCGATCGTTCTCCGAGAGTGGAGTAAAGGTATTCGTTCGCTCTATCCGCGGTACAATACTGCCGATGAATACCATCGACATTGTTCCGCCTAACTTTTTGTGTGTTTCGCGTAATATTTCATGTTGTGCCTATAAGTAAAAAAAAACTTTGAGAGTAGAAAGTGATACTTCTTGAGCCGGTAGCTGGATTTTATATCGAGCAAAACCGTGTTAATAATCGTTGATTATATCAATTTATAAACGTACGGCGGTATCAAAAGATTCGTAGGGTTTAATGCCGTTGTAGAGGAAGAGAAAAGAAAAAGGTAGATGTCGCCTTCGTGTACTAACGCCATACCTAAATCATATATGCAAGTTTTCTCACTGCGTTTATACTTTATTCAAGCTAACATCCTTGAAGACTGGAAACAAAACAGGTGTCGCATTTCTTGAATCTGAGTGCGAATTATTGATACGCGATGTTCTGTTCCGACAGTTATGCGAGCATACGAAAGTAGTCTGACTCATATTTATCGACCAAAGGTATACGACACTTTTTATAATCCTCTTTGCGGAAGTGCAGATCACTTTAACAGTATGACTGTCTTTCCTGTCCAAAATCATTGGTAATACAGTTCATAGCATTTAAGATATGTACTCCAACTATCTCAGTATTGCAATTATGAAAAGCTATCAAAGGTATTGGAACGACGATGCATTTCTTATTACTATAATCCTAATCGATACGCTTACCCACATATCTCTTGTATAAGCGTATTAACGTTATAGATATTCGAGTATTCATGGCTCTGAAAATCGGTTATTGCAAGACAATAAAGGCAAATATACAGCAGAGTACAGACTAAGCGAGTTCAATTTGATTCGAATAAGAACGCAAACCGGCTACGCAGCTGAGTAGCAATCATCTATCTTGACTTTTTCACGGGGGTATATCATCAAGCGCATGAGGTATCCAAAAAAAGGGTCGAGTTGCGAACGAAGGAAGACGCGCGGTTTGGTTACCCGCAAGCAGTACATTATTATCGTAACAACTCACCGTCTCCACCCTTTGAGAGGTGCCCGACGAAGGTCTTCTTCTGACAATCCATGAAGACCCAGGCAGGCTAAGAGCCAGGCCATTATCACCAAAGCTGTAATCGCAGCCAGCCTGAATGGCAGAAGTGCTACGGTCAGGAATGCAGTCTGAAACACGCAATATTTCCGGCTCATTAATGATCCTCGGGATATCGAAATCTCTAGAACGGTAAACCGAATATCGGGCATGACTGTGGGCGTATGCAGTCATCTCTGATGGACCTATTTAGCGAAGTCAAGGCCTCTCATAAAACATTTACACGCGCGGATCATTTTTGTACACATAAACGTTCTTCGTTTTAAGGCGCTTCTTAAATCGATCGGTCATAAAACCTCGAAACTTTGTCCTTATCGCTTGTCGTAAAAATCGTGCAAATGGAAGCGGTTACCGTAGTTTATGACGACCGTGGATAAACATCCACGGTGCCGATTTCGCTTTCCGTCGATTACGATTAATTCATTAAGCGTTGTACGGACAAAATGCACTCGATATTTCGACGAATTTGGCGTAGAATTTCCAGCCATGTGGGTCATCCGGCGATTTTTAGAAATTACATCCGCGCTCGAAGGAAGAACGTTCGCCTGAGATTCGGATTTTCGCGCTTTCGAAAGTGTTTGAACCACTTTTAGCTCGGATCACCGAAGGGGCGAATGAGCGGATAAAAGGCATCGAGATACGCCGAGCGGAACTTTGATCTTGCGCTTGTAGACTTCTTCATTGAGCGCGATGCTGGGTAAGATAAACGGCCCGTATCAGCCATTCATTTCGCTCCGGTAATCGATTGTCCGGATGTCTTTCAAAGGGGAATGGAGCAGAAATTATTCCGCCACGTTCTCGTACGCTCGGCCATTGAGATAGCCCCTTCATTCAAAGTGCGTAAACCGGATCACCAGTGTCGAAAGTAGCGTTATCACCTGAGGTTGGATTTTATACGAAGACACCGTACTCTTCTAATCTTACTGGAAAAGATTACAATCGCGTGTACGATATACTATTATGTCACATTCTCTTAATTGTCAAGCCTAGTTATCAAGCCTAAGATAAAACACTGTACAAATTAAATATCGAATTATCATAGATATCCCTTGCCGTGTATACCAAAAATATTTACACACACAACGGATAAATTTCGTGGAATGTACTTTATCCGCAAAAATCATTTCATCCGTCGTCGGTTTCCAAAAAGAAGAAACGACGCTCGATGGTGCTCAGAGTTTGTACTACGGAGATCGCATATAAGCATCAAAGTTGATCAGGTGAATGGATAGGGGTTAACGTACAACGGAAATAATTCCCGAGCTCGAGATATTAATTCTCCGCAGACTCAGACTTTCTTTTCTCGGCCGCTCGGAATTAGTACTCCCGTCGTATGGTCAAGGTTGCGTGGCCCAGAGAGTATAGCCGCGCTCGGAATGAACGAAGGAACGAGAGAAGATGGAGAAAGGTGGAAGGGGAGAATAACCGAGTACCGTTCGTCCGTTCCGTTATTCTCTGTCACCTGTTCGCTTCATTTTCTGCGTGCGCTCCGAAATCTCTGTATCACGTGTCGCACGACACGCATACTCACGCGCATGATTTGCGCGTGTAGGACCTTGAAGATCGAGGTTACGACCGACCGATCCTTCCGGCATGTCTTTTAATTAAGCTCAAGTTTGTAATATAATATAAGCCCAATCCTTTGAACTTGCTGATTTTACGGCTTAAATTTTTTAGGAAAGGACACGCGACTATGCATATAATTTATGCACGTGGGACCTTGAAGATCGAGGTTACGACCGTCTGATCCTTCCGGCATGTCCCCTGATTAAGACGACGTTATTCGCGCACGTCCCTATACGAATATGATCTGCCTAAATTACGTCGAGGATACTTTGAAATTGGTGATTTGAAATCTTATATTTTTTAAGAAAGGACGCGCGACTGTGCATGCAATTTATGCACGCGGGACCTTGAAGATCGAGGGTACGACCGCTCGATCCTGCGTTCATGTCGTTTTCTAATTAGCCCTACGTTATTTGCATGCGAGGAGGGTACGAACCTGTCGTTTTGAAGTATGTGGACAGTATAATTAACAAATTACCGTCACGAATTACTTCTGCGGATACCGGTATTTACTAACATTCTACGTGTACCGATCCTCCAAGATCGAGGTTATAAACAAGGAATTCTTAAGATATTCAATTCTGCATGATGTCTCTATCAAATTGATCATCGCGCGATATCCAGAATAATCTACGGATTTATCTTCGGATGAGCTTGATAATCATCCTCGTGCAATTTCTAATTCCTCCTTTTTTTTTATAAGATAAACAGGCTTACGGGCAAGCACCTAGCCATTCCAGTAATATCTAAGTTAACGGTGTTTAAATTACGTTACAAAATATTATATGGTTTGCCGACGGCTTGGATTATATACAATAAAATGTAAGATGGTATATACAGCTAATGGTTTATAAGATTTGATTCTCTAATACCCCATTTATTGCGGTCGTGAATTAAAGTTCTTTGCACTTTATTCGTACTTGGAAATTTTGTTATTTCGATAACGCACTTGTTAAACACTCTGCGTAATGTGTATAAGTCTGATTTCAAGATTGAGGTTACGACCGAGTAATATTCCGTTGCTGTAAACCGCTTCCTTAATTTACCTTGATATAAATTATCGATCGCAATGTGATAAAATAAAATGTAGCCCACCGATTGAATTGCTTTCTCGTCCATCGATTTTTTAATGCCTTTTTTACTCATACCGTTATTTCCACATTTACACTTTCTTTTGACATCGCTGAAATGTGTTAAAGTTGTAATTCTCTATGTGGCTTTAATGTTACCATAGCTGGCGCTTATTCCTTTTCGATGTTTCCTATCATTTTCCACGGTCAATGTCCTCTTAGATCATGCAGACTACGCGTCATTCCTCCAGGTATGGGTAACTTTGAAAATCGAGGTCAAACAACCGAATCCCTTACTTTCTTTTCGCGTGTTACCTCGAATTGCTGACGGATATTTAATTTAGATTATCAACTTACTTGTTAGATCCTAATTGGTAATTTTCCACTGGTCATTATTTTCAGCATACACAGTTGTTATTTTGTAATCGTTCGAATATAAAACCTTTTAACCATGCTTGCGTCTAAATTATTGGTACATTAAACATCATCTCGTACATCAAACGCAAATTTACGATCTGATTTAATGTTACCTCGTCATCGTTACCCGTAAAAAACGACTTTCGGTTTGCCGTCAATAGACGGAACTTCACACCTATTACTATGTGGGTCAGGAGAGGAATATTTTCATGATATTTTACGAGCTATTAATCTCGGACAGAGGCGGCGCTTTGAGGTGTTCAGTTTTCTTGCCGATCATTAAACATTTCTAAGGTAGTATATCACCGTAAGAAGCATGGCGATAGATGTCCTACTTTAAGGTCGCATTTCGTACATCTTCCGAGCAGCATTTTTATCGCACATCACAGATCGAATATTTCCATACATGGCACGCATATGTTTGTTAATGAGTTTTAAAATCGAGGTTAAAATCGTCCAATTCGACCTACAATTCAACATTCCACGACGCGTGTCGTAGGCGATTTGTGGACCATTTTCTAGGATCTTTGTATTTAGGATGTTATTATGATTTTTATTTAGCATGTTTCTAATGATTTTTATACCGAAGTACTGATTATTACGCGAAAATGCTTTGTCACTCTACTTACAATACAATCTTCTTTGGATTGTGCAGAAACAATTTTCAGCTGCATAAAGGAAAAATTTAACGAAGGAAAAGAGAGATTCTCCATGTTAGGTATGTGCAAAGACTTTGAAATACTTGAGAGTTCATGAGTGAAATGCGAGTATTGTTATTCTTATTTGACATTGGTGACAAGAAAGAGAGAGAGAGAGAGCCCTTTTGTTCTCTCTAAAGCCTAGCCTGGTAATTATAAAGCTTCCGGGTTCTTCACTTTCGTACACGAGGGCTGAAGGTGATACTTGGATAAGCTGCGAGCATGGCGTTTTCTATCTTTAGTTCCAGAATTCTGCAGTCTTAAATCGTGACTGCGACGTGGACTTCGTAGGTCTTTAAAAAGTTTTGGCTATCAGTCGATACATAAATAGGCTACGTAGATAATTTCAGCTCATCGGTCATCGAAGACCAAGATTGAATTGTCTAAAAATGTATACGTCTTGGTCTTTATTATGTTATCTAATTATCATATTTTTTTTGTTTTTTTTTATGCAAAACAAATTGAGATCAACGTTCATTAACCCCTTAACCTACAACTACGGGCATAGCCCGTGGTACGATGATCGGACCAAACGTAAATATTACGGGCATCGCCCGTGGTACGACGGTCGTGGTTTTCAATTTTCCCCACCACAAACAACACAGACAAGGCTCGTGATATATTCTTATTATCTCTTCGTTTCGTGATCAGTTTCAAGTTATTCTTGGTCACATTTGCACATCGAAATATATTTTCATAAATACTGGAGAAGCATTCCCACAGGATGTTTTCAAGAAAAAGATTTCTATTTCAATTTGTTGTTATCGATATTTGTATAAATAGTAATTACGTGAATTATTAATTTATTCAGGAACTACAAATAAATGTTATTGATTTATGTTATATTTTAAAGATTGATAATAATTGTTTTACCACAATACCATATATCTACCACAATAATTACTTCAGGTTGTAATTACCTATCAAATATCCCACAAAATTAAACCAATGGTGTCTGAACCACAGTATTTACATTCCGTAAGTCGTGCGCATTTTGTACAACTTAGGACCGATTTGCCGAACCGTGGAACGGCTCGAAGTCTGCCCGACCTTGTTTACGTTTTCGGCCCAAAATTCTCAAACGTAAATCGTAGGTTAAGGGGTTAATGCTGTTTACGTGATATTTTTTGGAAGTCGTCTGAAATCCTTATGTGCGGCATCAAAATTGCGTTTCCTAAAAAAAAGATGTTCAAACAAAAGAAAACTGCATCATTAAAATTGCATTGCCTGGTATGACATCGATACGGGAATAGCCGGGGTCGTCTAATATTACAAAATATACTCGAACATGTGCACCACGCCTCGCGTGGTATATCATGCTTTTACAATGATTAGTATGCAATACGCGGCGTGCACGTAAGTTTTCGTTTGTAAATTCACAATGAACTCTTCAATGTCGTGCTCGAAGTTGTAAGGTTGCCCATTAAGCGCAAATACTGCGGACGCCTGCGCTATAATGCGTTGTTGCCCTTCAAAGTATGGCAATTTAATGCCTTGTAACCGACCTCCAAAATTAGTTGCACGTATTGTTAGTTGCACCATTGCAGTGTAAATTCCTAATCTGATCCTGGTGTATTTACACTGAATATGATTCGATGTACCGCCAAAGGTAAGGGAAACCGGAACATTGGCGCTAAAATGATTGCTCGAGTTCATTTCTTCAGAAATTTTTTTTGAGTGGCTGTCGAAGATTTGTACTGGCTGTAAATCGGATAACATCATCTTTCTCGCACACGAGAAAGGAATAATGAAATATTAGCGCGAAGAAATGTCAAAGACAATTAAAATATAAGGAACTTAAGATTTAAGCTCATATATTCATTCGTATACATGATGTACCACACAGAATTGTTGAATTGATTCTTTAAACATTTAAAATGATTTATGTTACTTTCATTTCTTACGAATTGGCATGTATAAAGTATCTTACGAGTATTAATTTGAATCCATATTAACATAGTTTAATAGTACACCTGCAGTAACATCCCCCTCACATTATCTTGCTAATCGATATAATATATGTAAGTCGAATGATCTTAATGAGAGATTGTAGTGATCATATTATTTAACCTTACGTTCTCTTTGCCTAGTATGTGGATATTTTAGGTACATAATAAATATGAAAATGTCTATATTAAGAATTTTTCTACTTTGTTTGCTGGAAAATCCACGCGAGAAGGAATGTAACGAAACATTCATCCTCGAATCACTCGTCTTTTTTCGTGCGGTAGGCTCTCCTGTATTTGTGACCTACATTTTGTTAGGATGGAAGACTTGTTCTCCTGCCAGAGAAAACGAACAGAATTGTTTTCCCGACCTTCCTTTATCGTTTGTTTTTCTTTGTACAGGGGCAAATACATTTCCCGGGGGTACTAAAAATTCAATCACGATTCCCTAGTAACATGTCAACGTTACATGTACTGCTACATTTTAATCAACGCCTAGGTCGTCTTGCCGAATGGTAAATGAGATAAATTTTCCGTTCGTTCGTTGCGCATATTGCGTTCATCGAGAGTGCATTATGTTTCTATTCTAGTTAGAACCGTTTTTTTCGTGTGCCTTTAAACATTTTATGCATAGCGAAAGTTGAAAAATACTGGAAAGTAACGAGAAAAGAAACGACGATGCGTTTTCTTTTGGTTATATGCTTACAACGTTGTCCGTACTCTTTAGACTGTCCTGCGTATATTAACACTTTTAGTGTAATTGAAATTTCTCCGACATGGAAAATTTATTGAAAAACATGCAATGGGTATTATAACATAATAAAATTAAAATTATAATTTCGTTTAACAAATAAACGAAAAATCAAAGAAAGGCTTTTGATCGCGCTGGTACATTTATTTCTTCTCTCTGAATGTTCTATCGTTTATGGCGTCTCATACGAAGATACTGGCACCGTGTAATGTTGGTCAATAGTTCGAGATTGCTTTCACTGATCAGTGACGCAAAGCTATGAGGTTGATAGCCCTCTGATGCTTTAAGATGCTAATTCTGTTGCTGATAGCAAAAGAATCATGAATGAACTACACTGTGTCACATTCTACAACTTTGTCAGCAACATCGGCAGAAAGAGGCATTCTGTAAGAAACATAAAAGACAGCGATAACAAATTCTCTGCAAGCTATTAAGGCTTCCAGCAACAATATCGGTCTTTGTATAACCATCACCATGGCAAAGGCACATGTGAATTATATAATAAGGAACTGATTTTATTGAAGCTATTAAATAATAGCTTAAGTAATAAAAGCCCGAACTTATCGTTTATAGTGACACGAGCAACGTGCACGAACTTTATTGCGGTGTCTACGATTTTGGAATCGCCTTATATTCCTGCAGATAAACATCATAAGGTCGAAGAAGTTGTAACGCGTTTTCTTGGACGCGCTTCATTAGTTTTGAATGATAGGCGATATATTTTCCGCATTATAAATAAGAAGTGAAAGAAATTACATCTCCTAATGGTGCTTGTCTAACGGTAATTCACAGCTTGACAGACCATCCACTGGTCACGCACTGATTTTTGCATGAAAAGTTCTTCAGAGGATGCAACTGTAAATGCAAGGATCCGGCATAACGAAACTTGGAATCTTTGTCGTAATAGTTAAAGCGATTTCTTGCCGATCGAAACAGCGTTGCGGGGCTTCGATATCCAATATTTCCGAGATGTTAAGCTATTTGCTATTTTGTTTTTATAATCTTTCTGATCGTCGTGTGTGCATTATTCGGTTTATAAAAGTGAAAGATGAAAAGGACTAACGTTACTTGTCCTAAAAAATTGCTTAAATAATTGCACCGTCTACTACAATTCTTGCCGTGTCTTATCGAGATGAATTACATTAAAAAAATCGCAAAACATTTATTTTTACCATATGCAGACCTGTTACAGTTTAAGAATCTCATTAAATTACTTTTTCAATTTTTATAATACGACGGAAAATGCATATATTTTGCAGCCATCTTTGTAACGCGTGTTAGTGACTGCATGAATTGGGTGTTTGCATTAAAAATAACGATGTTTGATTTTTTACAAGTATATTGTTTGTGGATCACATCGATCGTTTATTTTTGCAAAGTTGCATTAGACGGGCAAGGTACGCATTACGAATTGCACCCAATTGATGGTACAGGTTTTACCTGCAATTTGATCTCTTTACCCCGTGTTACTTAGGTTCGATTATATAACTTTACTGCAACGATGGCACGAATGCCAAATATAATATACTTTCTAGTTATCGGTCCGAATTGCTATTTCGAATCGGTTACGTAAAAATTGTTAGTGGAAACGAGACAGTTTTTTTTAAGTAGGTCGAATAAATGTCAACGGTCTATACGGTTCTTACGTCTTCCGTATGATAAAAGTAAAAGGAAATTAACTTTCAATAAATAATAGGCCATAAATGCTAGGAGTACGATAACCACGACATTTTGCGTGTTTTTCCTAGAGCAAGATAAATATTACGTTCTGGCGTCCTTGACTCGTTTTAGTTAATAGATTATGGAGTACGAACAATTCTTGCCACGGTATAAAAGTAACAAAATAATATAAATATTTCTTTCCATGCCCTTCATGGTTATATAATATGAATAGTGGTTTGTTATAAGGGTCGTTATCCATATTCCTTTAAAAGTAATATATAAGCAAGTATAAATTAAATAAAAAGCAAATAATTGTTGCATTGATTTTTCTCGAAATATAAAATGAATCAGAAGGACCTGATGTTTTGTTGTAATGACGTTTACGAAATGGTCATGCTTACGCCCTATTATTCAGTTACTTTTACAATGTATTCTTGTACCCTCGTTCGCCGCAATGTTTTGAAATTATATGAACCCAGCCATGTCGATATAATAATGTACCTAGAAAAAAGTTGATGACTGACCTAACGGTGAATAATGAATATCCGAAATATCAGCAAAAACTTTGTCCTCTTTTTCTGAAGATTGCTTCGTGTACGGTTTGTTAACTGCAGTAAGATCGTTCATTGGCTATTAGATTAATTAGAGAGTTGTTATAAATAAAAAATAAAACCGCGGTTTTTTAATCTTTTTTCGTAATTGACTTTCCTTGAGTAATATTGTATAATATCCAGGATACATTTCGCACGGACTTAAATTTTGGAATATAATGATATGCGTAATTCACACATTGAATATTTGAATAATTAAGTGCAAATAACATTTCCGATTTATTATATTTATACCATTTTTCGTAATTTTTACCGTAAGAATGAATGGTTATTGCTCGTATCCGTTACTTAAAAATTGCTAAGTGAGTTGTTAAAAGTTTGTGCTTTTAGTTATATATTTAGTAGTTCTCCAATATCGTTGAAAATAACAGTATTTGGCAGAGGGCAGGAAACAATTAAAGTGTTTCGAAATGTACAGGGGAAATGAAAATTATTCTATTATTAGATATTTAATAACATCGTTCGTGGAAAAATTGATTTTTCAAGGATTACTACAACTGCAAAAATGAAGCAGTCGGTGAGCACAAAGCAACCACGCCACATGTGAAAATGAGGCCACCAATATTCGGGGCTGGAAATTCCAGTGGAGTTGGTACCATAACTCGCTTTCTCAAACCAACCAGAATAAAGGCAGTATTGAGATTGTAAGCCAACATAATATATTTTTTTTTAAGGTTCTTAATTCTCTGAATAAAGAGATTTATAAAATTTATTGCAATATCCTCAAGAAGATTTAGTATAACGATTTAATAAAATAAAAATTTAAACAAATATTTCCATACTATAATACTTTATATCGTATTTTAGAGGAACTTATGCAAAATCAGTACTGGCACTGCTACAATTATACGTGCAAAACGTTTTTAGTAATTTCATGATTCATGATAATCATGATTCCTCGATGCCTTCAAATTTATCCACGAAGAAGTGATAGAATAACAAAATACTTCAAAGGAAAGTACGCAAAATAAGTGCAGAATGATTAGAACCGACTTGAACAGAAAAATAAATTTATTCTGACGTCCGGACACTTTTTATAAAATTCGCCGAAGGACAGTGAGTTTATGTTTGTCCGATCGAATTTTTCGTACAATTCAGTCGTCATCCATCGTACGACTTCGCAACCTACTTCTCAATTCGCAACGAGCACGCACACGTGGAACTGACATTGGAAAGCGAATGATGCGCATATTGGCGCAGCGATTAAAATCCTTCTTGATTCGAGGATGCAGCCCGAATTAAGCCACGTGGCCGTGCATACGGAGGCGGGCCAGCGTATAGCTGCATTAATTATGACCGCCGCGTCGGTTTCACGATCTTAAAAAAGATTTTGACGTACAGCCCCGCTTTCAAAACGCGTGACGAATAATGCGACGGATTAATACGCTGCCAAACGAGATTCATAGAATGCCGCATCGATCACTCACGGCTACACAGTGCCCGAGTGCAGACCGCATGTGAAATCACTTTTCTTTACTGAAATAGACGAAAGAGAAAGTGGATACGCCTCCCATGCGGGATTATTTAACTCGAAACTATTTCTAGCGGGACCTGTTGAAGAAATCGCAACAATTCGATTGCGCATTATTAGCGGATATGACCAGGAGCATTTTTTTCTTATTTGTATACAAATCGGTCGTGCGGGTTGTACCTAACAGCGTGATTTTTCTTCTATAGTTGGCTGTAATCCCTGCCAGTTACGATCTTTGACTTCTAAGGAATATTCCGGTCCGCTGGTACTTTCTATTGGAGAAATTCGGCGAAAAACTCGAGTTTATTGACGTATGCCGCACTAACGCTCGTTTTCACCATCGACTTTACACAAGTTCGACTTCTTCCTGGATTTTTCCCGAAACTTTTGCGCATATTTACGTAATATGGTTCACGATACATACTCCTACGTAACAGAATTCTGGTTAGCTCGTCAGGTTCGAATACGTGCGACCGTACTTCGAACAGCCGGACAGTCGAAGGATACAAGATGATTCGCGAAAAAAGTCCACTTACAGTTTTCCATTGGACGTTAAAAGGAAACGTCGTTCGATTTCGGTTTAATCAAGAGGGAATCTCTCTCACGATTAAATTCCCCGCCCCTCCCTGCGCACCTTTAAGCGGAATCGCGCGAACATCGATCCCGGGGGGAGAGAAATTTCCCTGTAGGGTGTGCTTCCAAGGAGAACTGACCTTGAGCTTGTCGTAGGTCGTGTCGAGCTCGAGACGGTGGACGAAGGGGTTGAGAATGTCAGCGCTAAGGGAGGCGGAATCCATATCTTCGTGCTTGTTCCGCATCTTTCCGTTAATCTCCTCCATTTCCTGGGTGGGGAGGGAGTTGGAAAATTCGGCGGTTTCGGAGTGGCACACAACCGTACCTATCGGGTAAGGTCGATACGCCGACACACGCGGTATATGTCGCGGGAGCAGGGACAATTCTTAAAGCGTCTCAAAGTCAGAGAGAAAAGACGAGGGAAAGGGCTGAAAAAGGAGAAAAAGAGGGTTTTTGATCAGCCGCGGCGAGGAGGCATCGTAACACAGCGCGTAAGGGTTGTCGGTCGGCGGTCAACTGTGCTCTCGACCCGTGCGATATTCCGAGCGAAGTCGGCCGATCGTTGTGCACGAACCGTGAGGCCGACCGATTCCGAACCCCACCGAGCGGACGGGGGATACTGCTGCGTGCGCGCGCAGCACGTTGCCTAGAAGTCGAAAGTTCGTTCGGAAGCCTTCGCCAGGCTCCCTTTATCGGAACGAAGAGCCACGAGGAAGTGGGCTCAGGAGCGAACGCGCGGAAGAGGGAGCCCTTTCTTCTGTTTTAAGATACCAATACCTCGATGTACTTCGCGACATAATTGGATCGTAAGACGTTCACGGACAGTACAAATTTCATGGCGTTGCAAAAAAAGACAGGTGATTTATCTTTTGAATTAATCGCGATATCCAAATTTTGATTAGAAATGTTTTTTTTTTTTCAAATGCTTGGAATATCTTATTTTACTTGCTATGCACAATGAATGCTATAACATCAACGTCAATACAGATAAATTTGTATGTCATATTGCATCGTCGGAAAGATGAATGCTATCATATTCACGTCCGCAAAGGTGTTAAATCAAGGAATGCATGTTTTTCCGTATGAGCTGTTTGAGAACATATTTATGTAAAATTGAACAATGGTTTAAACCCTTGTCTTAAAATTTCGAATTGAAGAGTTAGTTATATAAATGGGTACTTTATATAATAATTTTGTATAATTGTTTGAATGACGTTTGTCTTGTCGGAGTGTAAAGCTACGAAGAAGTTACTTTAGGAACGGCTGCTTCAACAAGAGCGCGTCATTTCTTTCTTTGAATGTTGGGATTTTGATGATCCGCTTTGACAATGCGGTATTAGAAATGGTATCTAAAATAGAGATATCCGTATTTATATAAGAATTAGAGCGCATGAAGCGTATTCGTGAAGTGTAAATATTTACGCAGTTTTACGGCAAGACGTCGTTTAGCCAGAATCAAAAGGTACGAGGAAGTTGGATTATCAGCGATTATGTAAACGAGTATACTGGCCCTTCTCATCCTGACGCAGGCAATTCAAAATTTGTTAAAAAAAGTGGTTATAAACAATTAATCTGCGATTTAAGCGAGGACAGCAATGTATACAAATTCTTTAATAGTTAGAACATAAGAGAAAATCCCGTAAATTATTCTCAAATTTGCCGTCGAATAATTATTTTATTTCACCACCTTATTTTTAAACTCTTTTTATCCAAGTGAAAGTACATTTGGAAATTATGATCAAACTTTATAAATTAGGATATGTACTTCTCTTGGATATCAATAAAAGTTATATTTCTCTCTAACCATTATTGGCTTCAATATGACATACATATTTACATACACGGGATACAAAAATTTGATTTATATGAAATTTGTTTATATGAAATGCGCATTATCTGCATGAGAGCTCTCAGAATTTCGTATATTTAGTAAGTGAAGGCATTTATGTTATGTTCCTGATGAAAGCATGAAAATAAGCTAATTGATGAAGTATGCGTGCGCTTTCATCGGTTATTGAAGGATATAAGTAAAGCTAAGTTTTTGCTTGAATTTAAATTTGTAAAATACACACATCGTCGGTCGTAAGAAGAGAGACTACACCTTTTCACGAAAGAATATGTTTAGTACGCACTATTGCCGATGACTGGCATTGACATTAAGATTATCGTTGACGTAATACGAGGTACAGATAAATGTAAAAGATGACATATCCATTTGCAAGTCAAATGGTATATATTGTCATGTTTGGCAATATTTTCTTACTGATCGTGCAGTATCAGGGATTTAATTGCATATAGCACGTGACATCAAAGTATGATGTTGAATATCTTATCGATATAAATGTAAAACATTGCTTTATGAAAATTTTTTGATACGGGGTATATTTAGGATGAACAGATTGCTTATTTGTAATAAACGTGTTAGTAACGCTTATTAATTAGCTAATATAAAATTACTTTCTCTACAATAGTAAAAGGTGGATATTTTTTGTAATCGGATTATTTTTTCGCAATTATGCTCAATGAATTTCGTGATTTAATTTACATGTATATATTAACACATTATTAATAAGAATATGAATAATATATTAATAAGAATAGTTTTTAGAAAGGATAAGAATAATAATTTCCTTTTAACCAATTAACCATCGCGATCTCGCTGAAAAATGTGTACAAATTTTGTGTCGCACAACTCAGACAAAGACGAGTATACTCGTCCAACATAAAGTAAGTTGTGCAAAAGAAAAGACTTTGATTTTTTTATTTTGTTACATAAATTTATTTATTTACTCTTGAACATAATATATTATAGAAAACAAAACATGAAAAATAAATTAATTATAGTTTACTCTGTTAACACTTTAATGGCCGCTCACACAACATGTGTGTGATATTAAAGTGTTAAACATGGTTTGCGGCCACTAAAGTATTAATATAACAGGGACAGCATAAGGTACAATACATAACGCCACTTTGCAAGTAGAACGCCAATATCTGGATTCTTTGTGAGTATTTTTTTTTTGCGACATTACGAACATTTTCTTGTAAGATTGGTTTTTGAAGCTGTACTCGGCATATATCCTGAGAAACGTTTCCTAATCACACGTGTAGCAGTAGGTTCAGGTTGTCGACTTCTTGCTTTATTATACCTGGCCGAAGAATGTCAATAAGTATTAAGTTTCCGTTTGGCAAATTCGTGAATGTACATACATACTTGATATCGAATTTAATCGACCGTGAAAGAACGTACTTTATACGTGAAAAGTATAAGCGGGAAGTTTGAGGAAACTTTATTTCCAATGTGTAATGATTATATTTCTCATTTGTGGATTATTTATTACTCCGTACATTACGAATACAGTTATTCTCCTTTTTTCGGATAAAAATTCAAATTTCTGTGGTTAATTAACTGCAAGAAATGTTTAGCACACATACGAAATGGAAGTCTGAATTTAAGATGAAGTATACTTTGGAGCACATCCGGGAGATCACCAAAGTTTTCTGCAGATCAGAATAATTAAAAGGCACGTAACATTGAGCCTTGGGCAATAATCGATGCAAATTATTATATATATAATCTTATGGAATTACTGTCTCGTAAATTTTTTGATTCATAAAATTTGAATATTATTACGATCATAGAACAGCACACGCCACAGTGGTGCGCACTTATCACATTTAAAATTGCTGGTTATCAACCATGTTGGAATGTGCAGAGGGCAACGCTTCGACCATGTCAGATGAGAGTACGAGACCTACTGCACCTGATAACAGTAGATCATACAACGACAGGTGTATCGATCAAGATCTATTAGGTCAATACTATGATTATGTCTAGGCTACCCGCAGGCTGTGTATATAATTATGTCACCAACATAACGCACTAATTAATCAAGGCACGTAGTAGAACTGACAAAGATATACCGTTCTTTAAATAATACCATTCATAAACAACTTTTATTTAAAGTCCGGCACGAGGAAAACGATACAGGAGCTTCGAGCATAAATTTCCGCGATAAATTGTCCGAAGAGGAACAAAATTATAATTTTTGTTAAGCATACCGGAAAGTATTCGTGTTTGAGCAATAAATATTATGGTCCATATTAAACATAAATTTTTCTTTAGATTTTGTATACTATACGAATATAAAAATGGCAATATTCTTCCTGTATTCCGGATACGTGGTTTATAAACTTTGATAATGTCCAAAGTATACTCATATGAGTACCGTGAATAAAGGTTAAAATCACTTAAGAAGAAATGAGGTTTGTTTGTTTATTTGTTTCGTTTTTTATTCTATTCTGAATCATCGATTTTAATTGGGATGTCCGGATTCAAAATGTGAATATTATAAGGAATATGTGGTATATGGATATTATATTAAAAACATTTGCGGAGATAGAAAAATAACAAACAAATTCAGATTTTATAATCAAGTAAAATAACTAGCTAACGAATGGTGAAGAAAAACATTAAAAACAGAACCATTTAACCCCTTCAAAAATTGACATTCGGTTCACAGAAATGCAATGCGGAATTTATCGCTACATCTCTCCTCGAATCTTTGATAATCGCGTCTGCTGGTATTGTTTCAGAGAGATGAAGCGGTGCAGAGACATCCATTCGGTCTCTCCGTCTAGTTTTTACCACTGACAAAGTAGAAAAAGTCTGCGGCTCCACGCAGTTCCACGGTTCAGCTGTTCGAGTTCGCCGCATTACTCCACCGTATCAAAGAAACGTTTTAACCAGTGATGCAAGTAGCGCGCTCTGTTTGAACGCGGCGGAACGTCGTGCGCTCGCGGGTTGCCCGGTTAACCTGTCCGCGCCATGGCGAAGGAACTTCACAGATGTCTCGTCAATTATTTCTCACAATTGGAGAAACTCGACGGCAGGTGGAAGGAATTATCCGTCGCCGCTGCGCGACCTTTGGAGGCCCTGCAAAATCAGTCCGAGCAGCTCAGACACGTAGCGAGGTAATGGCGCCAACGCCTTCGTGGAGTCCCTCCCCCTCCCTTCCGCCGTCTCTCGTTCTTATTCACTCTATCCTACTGCGTCCTTCGCGTGCCTCTTCACCGTGGATCCACGACGAAGCGTGAAGCAGAAATTTGTCGTCCGCTTTGATGAGCGCGTGATCGATGGAGCGGCGTTGCTTCCGCGCGCTCACGTCAGATGTCGCTGAGAATTTTGTTTTTACATGTTTTTTTTTTGTTTTTAAAGGAAAGAAGTCGATGATGCAGAGCTTTGCAAGATCGAAAATCTGCGGGAAAAGTTGATCTTTAAGATACTGATGGGTCTCGATGGCGAGGTTGTTTTGATTTTGGACATCATAACACGTTTCAACAATGCCAATCAGGTGCATGCCGGGATGATCGGAATTTTTTAAGACGGTTTCTATGCACGATGATATACTTTATGATGTTATATTGGTTTGGGGATATCTTTATTGTGCTGTTGTAGGATCTAAAAAATCGATTATCGAATCTGGAGAGCATTCGGAGTAAGGTTTCGTTGAACGACGAAGCGATGAAGGAGTTAATTAACGGGACACCGTATAGACCGAGATTGAATTTGCTTTTGGAGTGGTCGATTAGTGGATTTAATTACTATCACGATTTGTATCCTTTTTTTTTTTTCATTTAACATAGTAAGTTAGGGTTGCAATATCATTATGTCCTTCAACTGAAAATTTTCATGTTGATATATATACGATCGAAGAATTCGCTGAGTATTTTCCTTAAATAAACATTTTTAGATATAATCATATTAACGAGTGCTTAAAGAACTTGGATTATAAAAATAAGGAAAGCGTGATACGCTTGGTTAAGTCTTTTGTCGAAGACAAACATAAGAGAGCAGCCATAGATCGTCAGTATTTTACGAAAGATTATCGAAATGATAATTCATTGTTCGAATTAATATTCACTGTTCTTTTCAGGTATTTTGACGTTTACACAGTTTTTAATCAAGGAGAATGTGCGTTGAAAATTTAGTCTTTATCGTGCGATCAACATTTTTATTGCAGGATGCAAATATTTTTTTTATCTTGAAACAAAATAAAAGTAATAAAAAATACTGTGTTTCACCTATTCATTTGTGCCATTTACCCCCTACCATCTATAATATCGGAATATCAACAGTAACAAAAGATAGTGCCTTTTACGGCATTAAACTTTATTGTAAAATCACAGCATAAATTACTTACGTATTTATATTAAATCGTGATCCCAATAGTGGTACTGTTAAAAATTCGTCGAATAAGGTCGTGACGCGAATTAAAATGCGATACCTACGACAATTTGCATCTTAACATATCAATAAAATCGCGTTTATGGTGGACTATAATATTTAGCTAGTCAAATTTATTTTATAACCCCGATTTCAGGTATTTCCTGTACCACATTTTTATATAACCATAACTATTTCCTACTATATTTTTATATTGTAATCGCATCGAAACTGCAAAGTTCATGGAGTAACAGTAAAATATATATTTTTCTCTATTTATCAACTTTCTGCCGATTATAAGCGATGATCCGTTTGGCGTAGCCTGCTGTCCAATAATGCGATAGTACGATTTTCCTGCTGTATTATATCTGCGCAGGAACACGTGGATGGACTGGCATGCGAACGTGAACGCGAGCGGTCGTTAACGCCCGATTAAAGGCAACGGGACGTAAGTAGTGCTGTCGGTTATATAATCAGACAGCGTCGGTCATTAATTCGCCGAGCCTACTTGTCCGACCAGAGGGAGATTTATCTACTGCAACGGTAAATACCCGTCTGCCGCTGACAGCGAAATGGGGGAACGACTGTTTCAGCGCTAACTGGTATTCGATTTTTTTTAGCACGACTTATCACAAACTGCCGCTAAAACGACTTTCTCTTTGATTAAAAAAAACTTCCAATCGTACGTCGTGTTATACGTTATACAGATATCGTCAGAGTTGTTCATTTACAATCTTTCTCGAATTTGTTTCGATATGTACTGACGTATGTTGAAGGAAACATGAAAGTGGTAATCCGTAGTAACCGTTATCAGATTCGACTTACTAGAGATCGCGTGTTCCGTGGAACTTATCTGCAACGCCGATTGGATTGAATTAGCGTAGAACCGGAAAATCGACAGTTATCGGAGCACGTTGCTCGTATTGCGCCAATGATAATTAATTTGATCGTTACAAAGTCTTCCTAATAATTTTCTTACTCTCTTAAGATATTGGCGAACCGAAGCCGATTATATAAAATGGCTCACGCCCTGTGATATTTATAGGTAATAAGGTATAAAAGGTATCCAAGGTAAAAAAGAAAAGTTCAAATTTATCCCTAATGTATTAAAAAAAAAGGTTTCGTCGGTGTAGAAAGTAAAATGTAAAATGCAAAAAGTTTATACCTGCGCTTTCCATCATAGTTTGTGCCTGCGTGGTTGAGTAAATAGAGCTTTAATGGTCCTCGGTGTGATTCGACGATGAGTTAAGTGCGCCAACTGTAATTTATGGGAATCTGCATAAATTCCCCTTGTTACGCTGTTTGTCGCCACAGGGGGTGTGTACGAAGCGTTTAACTTTTGTGGCCGATCATCGACCAATCTCTCGACAAAAAGGGGTTCACGCATATTCCGGTCGGTGGGGCACGAAGGCATTGGGGCGCCGGCGCCTGATATTGATTCCGTTGGATACCGTGATTTCAAAAGTTACCCTCGCAGTAGAGGGTGCCACAGTAGCTAACTACTCCTCGAACGCGAAGGAGATCCTCGCGCCTTTCTTCGTCTCGCCCCAACAGGTCAGTGACGAGAGTTTAGGACGGTACTTTTACTACGAGGAACAATTTTACGCCCACTGGAACCCTCTATTTCTTTTACCAGCGCTTGTGAATCACTGCTTTCCTATCCAAACACCCTTTTCTGCGAGATCCCAATGAGTTAACGTAATCTTCCAAAGTCGTCCTTAGACAATTGTAATGATAGCGCGTGGTTCGTGTCGCGATAAAAGTCCGAGTAGTGGAGGCTTTCATTCTTTTTAGTCCCTTGAAAAGAACATCCGATCGGTTTGTCGATAGATCCTGGCCGACGTGCGTGCGTGGGACCGTTGACGTCAATGGAAATCATAGTTATAGTACACGTCACTCGTGAGAAATGCCTTAGACAAATAATTAACGGACGAATCGTCGAGGTTCTACGATGTAACGCTATGTTTCACTCTCGAGGAAACAATGATACCGAGCAGGAGGTTGGGCCGATGGATTTTTAGTCATGAAAATTGATCGAAACGCACGGGTAACGCCGTTCAATTCCCAACGTATGGCGTGTAAGGCGGCGAGGTATTTCAATCGGACCTCCTTACGGAATCCTTCATCGTACTTGATTTCCGCTCGACGTGCCTTATATACGAGGTCAGGGCCGTGCTAAAGCTGAAAGACAAACATTTCGCCCCCCGCCCCGTCTGCCGCCGTTATCGACGAAAAAAGTGTCGGTGCCTAATACTTTAAAGAGAAACGTGAAAACATTAATGCCAAGTGCTTCTTCGACGTACGATAAAACACGAAAAAAAATCGAAAAGGTCGAGAGAAATTAATCTGTCGCAGTGTTGTATTACTTTTTAATGGAAGAGCGTTGTATTTATAGAACACCTGTTTTTCTTTTGCCGAAGGATTTTATGTTGAATTATTTTCAAATCTTCTTAACGTCTAATGGGTTTGCTGGGATAAACGGTTTCAATTCTCGCGAGATTAATGAAATGGACAGGTGTCCCGAGGTTTGCACAAGGATAAACTCGTAATGGGGTGAAAATCTGTGTCGGATAAAATATTGCAACAACCCTTAAATTCCTCCCACGCATTTTCGGTAAGACGGAGAATTACTGTATGCTATTGTTTCCGAGCGTATTGTCCCAGCAGGAATGTTTTATGAGGGAGGAGCATCTGTCCGGACATACAACGTATATGTACCGAACTCATGGAAGTATTGCTTCGAAGGCGTGACTGGAATAATTTGATAAATTTTCGCGTGTCTGAGAAATGCTGTTCGAGGGGAGGTTACGATATTGTAAGAAGCGAGTACAGAAGAGGAAACATATGTTTTGCACCACATGATAATCGCGTATATCATACTAAATTATGAATGAATAAATTGCATTAGATGAAATAATTTGCATCCATTAGCATATGTATATAATGTAAAGTAAATCGAATGCCTTTTATTCGCAATTTAAAGTTCTTATAGAATTGTCACTCGTCCTGTAAATCATTAATAACGATTACAAGGAAGGATTATTACGTTTAATCAATGGGATATCCGAATTCGATTGTTTGGCAATGAAATTATTGAACGAAACGCGAAATTTATTTCTTTTTCTTGTATATATTAACCCATAGTTTTGATCAAAACTCGATGTTCATTAATGATCCACTTCCAATAGGATGGAGTCTATAGGCGCGCGTGGAATTTCCGTTTGATCCCCCTAAAAAGAAACTAAAACACGTGAGTGAAAGAAAGAAAAGAAGAATGGCGAACACGGCTCATCTCGTTCGTCGGCAAAGCTCTCGCGATCTGAAGCCCCAAAAGAGCGTCGATAAACTCGAAATGAAGGAAATGAGAGGTAGATTAGTGGTGGACAATCGCAAGACTATCACGACTGCCAATTACGGGGCCACGAATGCAGCCTTTGAAGACTCCAGCCCTAATACTAAGGTAAACAGCTGGTACCCGCACCATTTTCCGTGCTGTGCATTGTACATTCGGGATCGACACCTCTCCAATAAAAGAACAATGAAATTAATCGCTGCAGCTCCTGTGCCTTTTGATCAATTTAAAAGGGTTCACACATCGCATGCAGCTTCTGCTTCGTATACGAATTGTAATACTTGCCGTCAAATTAATGGTGTAAATAAATGTAACAATTCATGTAATATCGATAAATATCTTCAGTACGATATTGATCGTACAAGAATTATATATTTTCAGTATATTTCTCATCAAATTGCATTTTACAAAAAAGAAAAAATTTTTTTATTCGCGGCAATAAAGTTCCCAAGTTAAATATACAATTGTACACGATCATCCTATTATAGCGGTAAACGATTTAAGACCGGTGCAAGCAATAAGAAATGTACTTTTCGAGAAAATATCATTAACGCTGCTGAACTTCGACGATCAGCTGGTGTGCATGAAACAAGAAAGTAAAGGCCAAAGTTTGCGAACCTAATAAGCCGATGAGCAATTCTGTTGACGCCTATCCGGTAACACCGCGCGCTTCTTGATTATAGAACAAAGCGGGGAATGCAGGCGGAGGCAGTAAGTTAGGCAGCAACGAAGGGAAGGCGATATTTCGACCAGAGGCAGGCGAGGACGAGCGCGAAAATTGGGATAGCAAGCTCACATTTTTGTTAGCTACCGTAGGATACGCCGTGGGTCTTGGAAATGTCTGGAGATTTCCGTATCTCGCACAGAAAAACGGCGGAGGTGCGTTTCGACACAATAGAATTGAAGCTTATTGTGTATCTTATTCGTATCTATATATAAATAAATTCACTGCTCGATTTATTTTTCATGACATTATTATCACTCACGTTATTAAATGTCCGATAAATGGCACGTATTTACCATAGGCAACTGGGGAACAAAATTTCCACTTTCGAATTTTTCATTTGCATCGTACCTATATATTGCTATTTGACTTGCTACCGCTTTTCGTATTTCATCGCATCGGAGAAAATTTAGTCGTATTTCGTGAAACCATAATACACGGTATTTGCCTTTAAATGTCAGATATCGATTAATATGCATGCGACATCCTACGCCCAGTGAAATTACAATGCTAATTGCATGGGATTTTATTACGTTTATAAGCGTATTGTATGATTTTCCTCGGATTATTTTAGTTATAATTTTAATAACTCTGTGTGTTTTATTGCGTATTTTACTATATAGTAAAAAAAAATATCATCGTAGCAAGAAAGGAAAGAAAGTTTTATCGTTGTCTTGACGTGTTTATCCCCGACGACAGGTGCTTTTCTAATTCCGTATTTCGTGATGTTGGCCATCGAGGGTATACCTATATTTTATTTGGAGTTGGCTATCGGCCAAAGACTGAGGAAGGGTGCCATCGGAGTGTGGAATCAGGTGATTATAAAATACTCGAAACCATTTTGCGCGTAATCGTTTCTTCCGAGCACTGCCAAGACGGGTCATTGAAATTAATTTAATAAACGATAAATCTTCTTGCCAGGTTTCCCCATACATGGCCGGTATAGGAATTAGCAGCGCCGTAGTTTCCTTCAACGTTGCCCTCTACTATAATACTATTATTGCCTGGTGCCTCTTTTACTTCGTCCAAGTACGTATTAGTGCATCTTACATCTGTTCTTTTTTTTCTAACTAACCAATCAATTCTCTCGACAATTAATTACTTTGTCCTCGTGGACGTGTTATGTCGCGACGACGAAATTGTTCCAAAAAGCTTACAGACCTGTTGTCACGCGCCGCTATGTCTCTTCTGAGGTCCCGGAGACGTGTAAACACGCGACGCGACTCCGTGCTATCCCACGGACGACATATCTCGCGTGCCTCATTATTAGGTGAAGAGCTTAAATTCGAAAAACTCTTCACTCCGAAAACGGTATAGGAAGAGAAAAATATTGCTTTGAGGATATTTGGAATTTATTGTTTCTCTGTGTGATATAATTTAAAGCAGGGAACTGTACATAATGCAACATCACAATTTATAAATTTACAATATCACAATTTTCATTTTTGTACCGCGTTCGGAATAAACAGTTTTTTGAATTTAAGCTTTTAATCTAATAATAAGGTACGCCAGACATGTCATTCGTGGCATCGCACAAACATAATCGCGTCCCGTGTTTCCACGTCTGTGGTATCTTATAAAAGGCACAGCGTCGCGTAATAACACGTCAGTGAGCTCATAGAAACAGTATCGTCGTCGCGACATAACACGTCATTGAGAACAAAGTGGTTAACATTGACGCTATTTCATAATTTTAAGATTCAGGAATTTTACCCATATACGTAATGTAGTTAGTTACACAGTAGCTTAATAACGTAATTATTAACAACTTAATTACGACTTAATGTAATACTGCATTTTCTCCTTAAATTCCAGAGTTTTCAAGCGGAACTACCTTGGGCGGAGTGTCCCAATAGATACTTTCAGAATGGATCGTATTCACCCGAACCAGAGTGTGTGGTAGGGCCGTCATTGCTCTCTCGATCGATTCTAATGAAATGCAAAAGAATTTAAAATGAACTTCGTACGTTATTTCGCAGGTTAGTAGTCCTACTCAATATTTCTGGTACAGAACGACTCTGATGATTTCTAAGGACATCGATACCCCGGAACATTTTAACTGGAAGATCGGCCTAGCTCTAGTTATAGCGTGGATCCTCGTCTACATGTGCATGATCAAGGGAATTGCATCGTCAGGGAAGGTATTTTTTTTTCAAATGTTCTAATTAGCTTAATCGAAGGCATATCGTTGAGAGTTGCATTAACAAAGCTGTTTGAGGCGCAAAACCTTTTTTTATTAGATTACGTTTTATAGGTCGTTTACGTGACTGCCACATTTCCATACATCGTTCTGATTATTTTCTTCTTCCGCGGTGTCACTTTGCCAGGGATGTCAGACGGCTTGAGACACTTGTTCACACCGAAGGTATCATCTTTTTACATACTAATAAGAAGTAATATGGGTGCGCCTATTATTGAAAGAAGCAATGCACGACCACTAGGGATATTCAGTAGGAACATGAATTATTTTTTTTATCGACGGTTACAGTGGTGGACATTAACCGATCCTGTAGTATGGTTGGAAGCTGGTACGCAGATATTTTTCTCCCTCGGCCTAGCCTTTGGTGGCCTAATAGCATTTTCCTCTTACAATCCTGTTAACAATAATTGTTACCGTGACGCCATCATGGTGAGCCTCACGAATTGTTTTACATCGATGTTTGCTGGCATCGTCGTATTCTCGATTATAGGTAACACTGACTTCTCCAAAAAATGTTCTTTGCGCTGCCATTATCGACGTTTATCATCACACATATTCACATAATTTTGATAGGATTCAAAGCAACCATGGTATACGAGCAGTGTCTGTCCGAGAGAAACACCACTCTGCTCAATATCTTTGGACAGACCGATAAAATACCGGATCAGATTCCGGAAGTCGGTTCGTTACTGAATATCACAACTGGTAACGGAACGTTAGATAACTTGATAATGCCAGAGTTACCAGTATGCGATTTGGAAAAGGAACTAGACAACGTGAGTGATTAAGGGCCATTGTCGAACGTAATCTTTATTCAAGTTACCAAGCTTTCCAAAGGGTCTTTATCGTAAATTGCATTGCAGTCTGCCTCGGGAACCGGCTTGGCATTCATCATATTCACTGAGGCAATCAATCAATTTCCCGGAGCGCAATTTTGGTCCGTGCTGTTCTTCCTCATGTTGTTCACGCTGGGCATCGATTCGCAATTTGGAACCCTGGAAGGGGTGGTCACCAGTATCGTCGACATGAAATTATTTCCGAACTTGCGGAAGGAAATTCTTACGGGTAAGTTTTTTCTTGCTCCCTTAAACCCATATATATATTTTAATTATATTAAAAAAGCATATTTTTTATCCGGCGCAATATAGGCGCTATCTGCCTGGTCTGCTGCATCATTTCGATGGCCTTTGCGCACGGAGCTGGGAGCTATGTTTTCGTACTGTTCGATAATTTTAGTGGAAACTTTCCGTTGTTGATCATAGCCTTCTTCGAGTGTATTGGAGTATCCTACGTGTATGGTCTTAAAAGGTACGTAAAATTTCGCAAAAGATTGTCGGCGAAGTAAATTCCAATAATAACATAATTAAATGGTCAAACTATCTTTTGTGCAGTGGAATGTTTATACGCTTAGATAATGCGTTTCGCATTGCTAAGTATTGGGAAATTATAAACATGTGGCGAAAGAAATGTTTGAATTTCCAGATTTGCCGACGATATAGAACTCATGACGGGCAATCGTCCAGGCCTTTATTGGCTAATCTGTTGGAAGTACCTGAGCCCATTGGCCATGTTGAGTATTTTAATCGCTTCCTTCGTGGAGATCATCGTCGAAGGAAGTGGGTATCCAGCTTGGATTGCCAGCAAAGGTATCACGGAGAGACACGAATGGCCAATGTGGGCTCTTGTTCTGATCGGAGTTCTCATTCTTGCGTCTGTTCTTTGGATTCCCACTGTGGCCATATGCAGGTAATTTTCATTTTTACTATATTTACATAAAATATATAATCTTATAAATCTCCAACACAGTGGACTTGCAATTACATATTCGTGTGTAACATTTCTATAATAGCATATCATACTCTTCAATAGATAAACCAAAATCAACGTAGAAGGTGTTTTACACATTGATGGTTTCTCATTCACCCAGCACCATAATTCAACTCTATCTGTTTTACACGTTCAAAGGATACTGAAATTTCAATGTTTTGATCACTTCTAAAACGGATATTGGAAAATAATTTACCAACAATTTTTGCGATAATATTTTACGTGAAAAGTAACATTGGTTTTCAGGCATTTGGTAGAACAATACCAAAGGGCCTTAATTCTATCTTTATTTCAATAGATTTTTTGGAATTCTCATCGTGGAGGATAATGAAAAAGCCTGGTTTCCGGCTGCCGATTTGAAAGAATTTCACGGAATTATGCCGCACGAAGTGACGGCCGCAGAGACGTTGCTCTTTTGCATAAGAAGCGACGGGTCAGAAGGACTGTGTTGCCCGACGGGTGGACCTAGCGACGACGACGAGGATCTCACCTAGGAATGGTTTTGATTATCTCCGCTAGACTAGTACATGATTAAGTGGTTCCTAAATCGAGAAACAGCGCTTTTTTTACTTATGGTCGAGGCTAATACCTTCGTGTAGAAACTTTGTCAAATTATCCATACGCGAATAATTAGCTAACGCCTATACCAAGCGGGATAAAGTGCAAAGTCTGTTATCCGGAAAAGTACCGATTGTACGAATATATCTTAATTTGCCCGTTAGTTTTCGTCGAATCTATCGTGTCAATTACTCTCAACATATCTGCATTTGAGGGGACAATGATGAAATAACGTTGCGTAGATTCTACAGATATGCTGATCGGCTTTTTGTCAAGTCGTTCCAATGCAATCCGCTGTTTCTCGAATTTCGACACCACGAAACGATACGTAAGTGTGTCAATATTAATTCGTAAACAAATAATCGCACATTTAGTTCTCGAAATGATTATCCGGACGTTTAGGTACTTAAGTAACGATATATCTCAGTCATAGCATGCAAAGGAAATGGATAAAAGTATGAAGGGGCGAGAGATGGGGATTTGAAATCTGGTACCACACTTCTTGGTGGCAAGCAAATTTATCGTTCCTTCGTCTATCGCATTACATATCAACGGGCGAAGCAAAATCTGGCATGTGCAGTGCATTTTTCCTGGATTCCAATGTAATCAACCAACGCTTTGGCATCAATGAGAAAAAGATCCAAGAATTCTGGAATTTCATGATAATTTCTGCTTGTTTCGAGCGAGGAGCACGAGATTAATTTAAATTCGACAGAGTTCAGGCATATACGACGTGCGCCGCATGATTTTAATACCAGTTCAAAGCGTTGTGGGAATTATGCGAATGGTACTAAACATATTCATCATATGAAGATCCGTAAACGGCGAGTCGGATGTTTTACAGCATACTGAAGATAATAAGCATAGTATATAACTAAAGTTAGTGACGTGAAAAACTTTTACCGCTTAGCTACTGCATTTAACGTGAGGCGTAAGATTAGAGTAGGAGCCGTCCACTGGGCTTGAAACGGGAGGTTCCCAAAACGTTATATTGTTTTTCGTTTTGGTAAGATATTAAGCGGCGCTACTTCGCTGATTGGTTCTCTGTCGTGCCTTACCGCGAAGAAAGAGATACCTTATTCGAATTTCGTCTAAAGTAGAGCAGCTTGTACGCTGGAATTGGGCTCTATCTCTTCGTACTTTCTCTAAGCACCGAAGATACAATTTGTATGTTAATATCAGTTATGTGTGTCGAAAGGAGCATTTTGGTTTTTACAACAAATGTTGCACAAAGATTGGAAATGCATTGGTTGTTTTTCAAGGTTCGTTGTAAGTTTCGTGCGAAGGTGACAGAACTTTTTGGCCATTTTGGTAAAAACATACATTAAGGCAATGTTCGCCAGGCAGACATTGAGAATTAATCAGCACCAATAGTAGCTTTATCACGTTGAAAGTATACCAATAGCGGTAGAAGCGAAATGAGAGAGATTGCATATCAAGATGATATATCCTATGATGCGTGCAAGTTTACTCGTGATGCTCGTGTGGCCCACCGTACGTGGTGACGTAATTATAACGTATAAGGACAATAACAAATCTTCTAAGGCCAGCACGGGAGTCGTGTATGACAATAACGCAATTCGACTAAAGTAATGAATTGAAATTCGACAATAAGCTTTGCGTTTGCACTGTACTTCTTGCACATTCACAGAGGCCTACAAATTCGGAAGTTGGCGCAGCGATCGAAGGAATAGAAATAGAGATACTGCTTTATTCTAGAACGATAATCCGTTCGTGCTTTACAGACTCGTTCAGACTTTTTTCTACATTGAGTTATATTCGGATTGTTTTACAATTACGTTGCAAGCAACCCAGAATATTAACGATGATGCGTCGCCGGCGATGAATATTTAAACGCCTATGAATTTGCAATATTAGCGGAAGTGCAAGGATTTTTGAGAGTGATCGTGTGCGACAAACACTATAGATCTATTCTTTCGATCCGAGAAACGTCGAGTAGAAGAGATTAGAGCAGTAACGAAGATGTGATTTATTCGCGTCTGTTTGTATTTCTGATCCCTCTATTTTGTATGGGCGCTTTTGGGTATGGTCTTACCTCTTTCTAATGGATTATTGATGATCTCAGGCCGACAGGAATATAGCTTTCATTCGGTACGAATTCGTAGAATCTCGCGTACATTTTATTATCTGGAAAAAAAAAACAGGATAGAAGAAATAGCTCTCTTTATTGTCGACGAAAGCAGCATACCTTGTTGAATCGTAGCAGTACACCCTTCTATTGTAGGGTGTACCATCAGATGAATACTTTCGTTTCCCTTTAATAAGAAGGTGCTAAACTGTAATAACGTAAGAGCAATTTACTACGAGGAGGTGAAATTATATGTACACATATTCGTTAATGGTGACTTGTTAAGGCCGCGTTAAAGATCATATCAATTTACGATCAAAGGCTTTTTTGTTCTATGATGGAACTGCAGAAGCATTTGTTTCCTACGTCTTGGTTTTATTTTTCCATATTTAGCCGTGCTGTAAATAATCGTTGACGCGTGTAAGAGGAAACAATGACAATAATTGCAAGCCTCGACGTGAATTCTTAAGCTTTCTCGTTACTTTTTGGAGATTGCATTCCTTACATTTGTAGCTATTTATTGAATATAAAACGTACAAATTTTGAGGACAATAAGCCGCCTAACGGACCCTCGGTTTTTCATATCGGTATTAGGGTTTAAGTAACGACAGCTCACGTGGTACGAGTAGAAGATCGTCTATTAAATACAAATGTCAATGGATAAGCCGATATCATCAGCAATTATTAGGCGCACAATCGACGATGTAAGTCAAATTGTATTATGATCGTGACGCGTGTTTCTACTTTACGTTCGTAACGATCTCTTTACGTACTATGCGATGGTTTTTCTTTTTGGAATTAGGATTTATGTGTGCGGTCGTGTCCATCCAAACTTAAGGTCTAAGCAAACGTGAAATCAGGGGAGAAGTAATCTAGGGTGACACGAGAATTGGCTGTAAGTTAGCTTTCAGAGATATAAAGAAACTCGCGTTACCGAAGTTTTATTAATGATATATTATTGTACGGAATACCGATATTGACGTAGCTTGCGCAATAATTAATAAGATATACAGACGCGGCCGGTAGATAACGTTACAATTATATATAATTATAATGAATCTATATACACCGATATTACGTATACGTAAAATTGTACATATATATATATTGTTGTCAGTTGAATGTTGAAATAAATACCGTGCGTGGATATAGTTGCACTTTGCGTGATTTTCTTCAAATTCTTTCAGAATTCTCAGATTTTCAGAATTCTTCGAATCCTGATTTTAACTTTTCCTGCTTGCCTTTCTGCCACAGTTCACGGATTTTTACTTATATTTTGCGTATTGTAGAGAAATACTTTTACGAAGACCGTAAAAATTAATTTTGTCGGATAGCAGAGAACACAGTGCGTAAGTATTATAATAATATATATTTCATCGTGATCAAATTGGAAATCGTGATTTTTCGCCCGAAACACTTTTACCAGCGACCGTAATACACGTTACCGGAAGTTATCAGTGTCGGTAGTGGAGGAACGACTTTCGGTTTCAGAGCATTTATGCTCCATTCATGAGTCTGTGCATACTATGATCGTGTAGCGCATGGTTACTCCAATATTATTCTCGGTATCTATGTTTTTATATCGTAATACCGGTGAGAAGATATTCGCGTCTGACATGTGCTTTATTGAATTAATACAATCCGATTTAATTTTTATTCGCCATCCAGTATTTCTTATGCGCTCTCTCTAAGTCTGAATTCGACGTGCTTTGTATCGGTGATGTTTAATAATACGCTATAACCTAATAAATTGGTTTATACGGTTTTTTAAAATAAAAGTTTTTTATACTTTTTACAAATTACCTCACATAACTTTTGGGTGTATGATAAGATCGTATTGTATACCGGTTAAGCTTCCTTGTGTGCCATTCCCTGAGCTTTAAAAAGTGTATGTTTAGATACTTTGTAAGACAATTTTCGCTGACTCGAAGAATGAGCATTTTTACCCAGTGTATAAATCCTATTACTGGTACTGCCACGTGGGAGGAGAAGGATCAGCAATATGATTATCATCAAGAAGTTGCGAGGTCTGCTTTTGCCGATATGCTGCACGATCATGAAAGAGTAAGAATAATACTCTTTTGATTATTAATGGCCACAACTTTATTTTAATCGATTGATTAATAGTATGGTTGGTTTAGAATGAGAAGTATTACATAGCACTGAAGGCAGCGATTGAGAAACAGCATAAAAATGGGCATGAGGCTAATGTATTAGACATTGGAACTGGTACTGGTTTATTATCTATGATGGCTGCTAAATGCGGTGCAGATAGTATAACTGCCTGTGAGGTATATGAAAAATATAACTAGTAATACAAATACCTGCGTGCTGCGACTTATAAGTCTTTCAAAACTTATCAGGCATTCACACCGATGGCTCAATGCGCTGTAAGAATAATACAGGAGAATGGTTTCGAGGACAAGATAAAATTGATTCATAAACGCTCCACAAAAATGACTGTTGGAAAGGATGGAGATATGCCGAAGAGAGCAAATATTTTAGTCACAGAAGTATTTGATACAGAACTGATTGGGGAAGGAGCAATATCCACCTTTCGACATGCACACGAAGTACTTCTCGAGGTATTGTCGTAAATTTCTTCCGTGAAATACTTTTTCTTTCGAGCAATTTTAATAAAAAAATATAAATGTTGTGCCTTTTCATTAGAAAGATAGCATAGTGGTACCACACAGTGGTACAGTATGGGTGCAGGTTGTAGAAAGCCCTACAGTCTCTGCATGGAACAAAATAAAACCGGTAAATGATAATGGAGATGTATGGTTTGATATACCACTTTCAGTAAAGGCATGCTCTGGAGCGGCTGCTGTACATGATATGCAACTGACTCGTCTACCTTATGAAGCTTTCAGACCGCTGTTACCACCACAGCCTATATTTAAGTGAGGGAAATGTCAATATTATTTTTTGCGCAACACAAGAAAAGCAATCCGTATTTATACATGTTTTAGATTTGATTGGTCCGGTAAAATACCCTTGTTATATGATGAAAAAGTATGCTTGCATGTAAAATCACTGTCGGATGGTACAGCTAATGCTATCTTTATGTGGTGGGATTTAAATATGGACACAGATAACGAGGTATATTAACCAACGGCTTAAGTAATTTTGATTTATTGCTAATAGGTTCTCTACAGGTTTTACTCAGTTGCGCTCCTGTGTGGGAACATCCAGACACAGAACACTTCAAGAAAAAAGGGTTAAATCTTAAGGAAATAGCAGATTTGATACCTTGGCGAGATCATTGGATGCAAGCCGTTTATTACCTTCCGGTAGAAACATCGATTACCACAGGCTCAGATGTTAGTTTAATTGGTTATCATGATGAATATTCCTTCTGGTTTCAACTCATAAACGAACCTATGTATGATCACGTAAAGACCATCGGTATCTATATTCGCTTACTCCTGTTCGTCATTTTTCGAAAATGTAATTATTCTATTTTTAGAAAGGAAATACCTGATTGTACAAGACCTATCTGCAATTGCGGTATACACGTCGCGTATTCCAGAACTCGCATAGGTCAATTGAACGACGATAGTAGAAACGAAAAGTACATAAAGGCATTGAGGAAGAAGATCACACCAAATACTGTTTGTCTTTGTCTCTCTGACGGATCTTTGCTAGGGTTTATGGCTTTGAAATTAGGTGCAAGAAAGATATTTATATTGGAGACAAATTTTCTTTCCCGGAACACCATGAAAACATTTGTAAAAGCGAACAATCTTTCGACGAAAGTTGAGATTGTTGAGTCCATAGATGACTTACCACCCAATGATGCAATCAATTTAATTTTCGGAGAGCCGCATTTCATCAGTTCTATAGTACCATGGGAGAATCTTCGCTTTTGGTACCTGATATCGGATTACTCGTCGCGGATAGAAAGGATTCCGTCCGCGGCGCGCATAAGGGCCGTTGCTGTCGAATTCAAAGACCTTCACAAGATACGTGCGCCTCTTGGAGTATGCGAAGGCTTCGACTTATCTAGTTTCGATAGACTGGTTCAGGTATAATTTTTTTTGTAACCTCAGTATAAAAGTATCATATAAACTTGACGATATCTTCGTAGGCTTCAAGTGAGAAGAGTGATAATTCAGTGGAAGCGCAACCACTTTGGGAATATCCTTCTACCGCATTGACTTTACCCTTTACTATATCAACTTTTGATTTGACCAAAAATATAAAAGAATGTAAACGAATGGAAATTTCAGACAATGTTCCTATACTCAAGTAAGATCATTCATTTACAATGTCTCCGAAGTTTTGCATTAGATTTGAATATTTTGGTTTAAAATATTTTTATTCTAGGAATGGATCATGTAATGGAATAGCATTATGGGTTGATTGGCAGTTGGACATGGATATAACAGTATCATCGGGACCAACAAACGAAATATTGCCCGGAGAACGGATATCTTGGGATCGTTTCACGAGACAAGGTGTTCACTTGTTTAGAGATATATCGAACGTCACTCAAGAGGACGCTCTGTTCTACTCATTTAGCTTTGTACCCGAACATGGAAATATTGATTTCGATTTTAGTATATCGACAAAAACATAATAATCTTAAGGTTCATGAAAAAGACAGGTTTTAAATAAATCAAAGGATATATCTCCCCTATCGACAATGTATTCATTATTAAACATTCGTGTCATAAGCGTTTATCAAAACTAAATTCTGGTTTGGTGAGAGCGATATTGTACCTAATTCATATTGGTATTTTCTAGCTTACTTGTCTAATTAAAAGTTTATCGTTATGAAGATTCGTCCGGTAGCATACGTAGCTGTTTAGCAAGCCTCTTGCCTATAAGCTTAGGATAGGTCTTTTGCTTGATTAAGAATTCTTTACTTTGATGTGTTACTGCCCCATTTTCTAGTTGAAACCTGTGATCATGGTAAAAGCATGTTCAAAAAATGATAACTAGTACATTTGTAGTATACTAATATATCTTATAGTATATAGTATACCTATTTTCATACTTGCCTGCACAAGTAATGCAAAGGCCCTAGCATATTATTTCTCAGCTGTAAGTTTGCTTCCAAGATGGAGAGAGCAAAAGCTCCCGTCTCGAGCGTTGACAAACATCCTTCCGTTGGTTGTGTTCTTATTACATATTCGCTGGTAGGAACGCCGACTAATTTACATGCTCGCAAATAACACAGACTGGGACTTGAATGATATATTGCCTGAAATCCACGTCTTCTTAACAATGTTCAATAATGACAGGTAAATCATTACCTTTGCTTGCGGCCAAGTTCCATCTAATAAAACTAGATTGTATGGTTCTTGACCATTAATTCCAACTGGATTTAACTTATCAAGCACCACGGCACCAGGCGATGGGTACAGCAGCACTGTGTTTCTGTCGTTTAAAATCTCTATCAAACCCTCGTGCGTTGCCGATGGAAATTTCTTTCCCCTGCAACCGCAGTTTAGGACCTTACGAAAGAACGTAAATGCTTCGCTTAATTTTTAATGCAGCACCTTGTTCGTGTTCTTATCAGCAACTGCAGTCCCTCACCTGAAGATCAGGCACTTTCCGGGCTCTAGAGCCAAGGCAAGCATAGGTGCTGTGCGTAGGCAGCGTTTTGCCTCCGCTGGGTGTTGGAGAATTACTATCCTCGATGCTGGGCACAGTCGTTGTTTAGGCAGTCCTGGACACCAGCACACTGGTACTGGTCTCCTGCACAATGGCCCATTACCAGGCACGTTAATGGTCGATATCGGGGATCTGGATTCTGCATATAACCTAATAACCAGTCGTACTTGCATTGTGTACATTTATCCCGTGCTTCTGGCGGGTCTGCTGGTATACCCAGCAGTTCCTCCCACGCGGTTTCTTCGTTCGTCATGATGAAGGCTTACAGGTATAAGAGATTTCCCCTGACGGACGAAGCAGCATTACACCACCGTACATCAGTATGATAATTGCATCGACCACGGACCACCTTATACAATAGACTTAATGTACACTCGAAATCATTAATTTGTTCCGCAACCCCTGAAAGAGCAAGGAGAAGCTGGAATACCACTGTGGAGGTGCCAAACGGCAGGGACCGGCCTGGACCTGATTTATCGACTCTACGATCGACGTGCGCGTGATTTACAAACTGCGCAAAACTTATAATCATCGTCGGCGTAATGTACCTCGTCTGTATTTTCATTACTTCATATCGATTTTAGCGCTGATACCTTATTCTATTCTGCACCGATAATATCGCATGTGACACGTAAATGGTAACAGGGCTGCATCCCAACTGTTGGACAAAATAACACATTTTACGTTAGGTTTACTCTGCGTTATCGTCTGTTTCAGGCGAATCGGTAAACCAAGTCTCGTACATTTGCAAAGAAGTCTACAAAAAATTACACGAGTGATATCAAACCGCACTTATTCTAGACGCAAAATATTTCATAATATCTAAAAGTAAACACGTTTCGCCGATTTAAAAAATATAAGTGTAACGCTGTTAGTGGTATAAAATATGTAAATATTATATACGTATTATCAGTATCTTACATGATAAAATAAAAAAAAGTAATTATAGTTGCCTACGTCGAGTACAAGTAGCTCTATGTAATACGAAGTTGCCTAAGTTTTCCAAATGCACAAATTTATCCTTGACTTTGAACCATCGACAGTAGGTAATCTTTTGCTTTTAGCCAAGGACGATTCATGCGTATCGAGATTCAACTTTATTCCGTAGAGGGGTGGTACTGAATCTCGAATACACCGCGTAAGGCACACGCATGAATTTCGAACGAAAACTTTGCATTGTCACCTTTATTATCAAAAAGACAGGAATAAAATATGATGATCATTTCCTCTGCTAAATGATCGTTGTATTACTTTCCTGATACAAATTTTGAATTTCTTCTATGGCATAACATTATAATAAATCAATATGAATTTCACTGGAACAAGCCTCGACTTTGGTATCGTCGTTCAGATGTTGTCATTCCAATACGATTCAAACGCTTTAGATTATCGTAAGCAACTCACAAATGTTGTTATTCATAATTCGTTACCTTACACTTATGTGAAAAGTGTCAATGACAGTTTGAAGAAAAAGTCAAGGTGGCTTTGTGAATCATCGTTTTTTCTCGAATCGGTGCATGCGAGAAAGGAAGTAGCCACTTCCAGGTCTCTCGAACAAAAGGACGAGCATTGAAAGGAATCAATCTCCTTTAATTCGCCGAGGGGTCTCCTGCTGTATCGAAATTTAATTACCTGCGCGCGGAAAAGTGGATGTACAGTCCAGCAAAGCTTTTAGCGTACCGCCAATGCGAAGATCGAGGCGTATGCTTCCATCCATTACTATTAGGACATTTATGGAGAGTAAGACAATTCTTAAAATTTCTTAGAAAATTATTCCAGCTTTTAGAGATTTTTATTTGATTTGTACGCATAGAATATAAATAACTCTCTTCATCTACACATCTTAACCCATTTTAACATTTGTAGAAGTTTCTAAACGTATAGCTTGATGCTATGTAATATGATAAACGATTTCACGAGTCAAGCTTCCTTTTTCGATATACCTTATGTACTTTTTCTGTTCAATTTACCGCAAATATAATTTTCATCCGTAATCCCGTATAAACGCGAAGTGCGTTTCGAGTAACTCAAATGCATTAAACCAGTAAGTTTGATTCTGTATGCGTGTATGTAAATACAAAAACCATGCGTCGCATATTAAAAACATCGATACGTATATTATTCCCAATACGATTGTATAAAATTGGCGATAATTACACGTATCGATCAGGGTTGTTCGTTGTCTTTCCTACAGGATCAGCAGGTGTCCCAATAATTCTGAACGCGGGTGTACGCGCCTCGGTAGGTGGAAAATAAGCGCGATGGCAGGGGGTATCATAGGAGGACACGGATATCGGAAGGCGAGGTCGCGTCGACGTCGCAAAAAGCGGGATGACGCCGGTATTTTTAATGGGAAGCCGAAGGCGAGTTGAATAGGACAAGCTTTTGGGTAGGGAAGCGACACTCAGTTTCTTTGATCAATAATGAAACTTCTCCCCGTCTCGCTCTCCTTCCACCTTTCCCTCCCACCCCCGCCCCCCCTACAGCGTTGCCCCTCTTTTTCCCTTTCTTTCGCCAATGCCCACGGTCTCTATCTTATCTTATACATTTTTAACCCTTATTCCAGTTCTCCGCGAGGACGATGGAAGGCTCAAAGCGAAAGCCAAGTTCTAACAAGCCTCAGGGTGAGCCCCCGAGGCCCGTGGCCCGCTCCTTTAAATAATCCACTCGGCGATCCATTCGTACGAAAGCCTCTTTGCAACAGGCTTGACGGTCTTTATCCCGCAGGAGGAGACTTGAATTCTCAAAGAATTTCGGATTTTCAGAGGAAGCCTTAGCTGGTCCGGGGGAATCGCCAATGTTCTTCTGTAGAGCTTGAAACAATGCGGACCCGTCCTGTTGTGCATTTTTATGTTCACGTATCGAAGAGTAACGAGTGTTTTTTCTTCGCTTAGTCGACTGAGGTTTGGGGTAACTGAGGTTTTTTTCCGTATCGAAGGTCTTTTTGCTGAAGGGCCACGGTGCAACGTTGTATAAGGTGTACAACTGAGCGCTGATGGTGAACACTATGGTTTTGAATGCTGAAATCTTTTTGGATTGGTAGCCTACAGCAATATGGAATCGTAGTATAAAGTTTGTATTGTCAGTGCGGCTGACTTGAGTAACTGATACTGTTTGCGAGTTAAATGGATGATGCTTGCTTTTTGGCATTTGTCATTTTGTCGCATGTATCAATGTTACGAATACTGTATATTTGACCTTCTCACAATACCATCGTACTTTCGTTTCTTTGAACTCAGGATGCTGCTTACTTTTAACATTATTGTTGAATACAAAACATTATATTTCGTGGAAATCTTCATGGTTGTGATTTAAGGTAAACATTTTTCTTTTTCATTTTTGCAACAAAATATGTGATAGCTATCGAAGATTTACCAGCGCCTCCATGATATTCGACACAAATCTTCACAACCAACACGTGAAAGAATAGTATAAAAGGAACGCTTCAAACGTAGCACAGAAGTCAGGCATAAGATAATAATTACGACTGTACATCCTTAAAGACCTCGCAGTTTGTCCTAAAAATAAAAGTCGACTGTCTTCTTGTAGAATCAACGATGCCATTATAATCCTTTTCCTTTGACGTCAAGGAGCAGTCGACCGCCGCTTTTCGTTTAACTCTTTCGCTACTATGAGAATATTAATATATAATCTCAAAACGTTGTTCATATATTATAGGCGTATATTTGCGTTTGATGTATAGACTGCATGTGTAGGTTATACGATCAACAATATCAATATAATACAGGAGTTAGAGACTAAAGCAAACATTTTGAAATAAATTTTGTTTTGAATTTCTTTTGAATTTGAATTTCTAGATGAATCGTTAATTGTTTTTTGCTATCAAATGTCCGCATTTCAGCATTGAGGTAAGCATCCTGCTGTTGACTTGCGTAGTCTTTGGACGTTAATCCAAAGAAATCAGAGATTAGTGAGTAGGTATAAAAAAATAGTGGAAATTTCATAAGTTTTGAGCATCTAGAAATACTCATTGGAGATCCGGGTGCTGGCTGGCAATTGGATTTGCGATGGTGCACATGCCAACACACGTGTTTCTTAATCCGCTCGTTAATAATAGTCCAATTTCTCTCGAATAATACAGATGTACTAAAAACAATCATGTAAGAAGTATGTATGGAGTTATCAAAATATCATCGATCAAAGTTACAACTGTATTGCGGCGCAAAAGAAATCGAAATGTAGAATCGCGTCTATTAAAGATCCATTAACAAGTAACCGCTGATATTCGTGTAGTATGACAGCAACAAGACCACTCTCGTGATTTCTTATCGATCCATCTCTATTGACATTTATAACAAATATTTTTTCTACGGATTGTTCGACAGACTTTAGTTGCAATAGTGTATCGATATTCACAAGCTATTTAACGGTTACAACTATCACTAAACCGATTAACTAGATACATCCCTCTCTTCCCTTTGCACTCAGCTATTCGCGTGTAAACATTCGCAATATTTTCGTATGGCTACGCGAGCAGTTTTTCATCGCGATGACTGAAAATGCGCACGTGATAGTACGAAATTATTTACAGATGGGCCGAAGATAATACTGCTTTAGACGAGAAATCGGTAGAGAGTCTATTCTCCGATCGGCCCTTCGTTGTCTCCTTGCAGTTTTTCCGTACACCTTCGGGTCGCGATGCATACAGTTGGACAGGATTGGTCGCGTGTACGTAGGGCGGCCGGGGCAAATCCCCTTTGCACGTAAGGACGAAGCAATGGTCCGGGGCTTTCGCCGTGGGAGGACGAGAATTCGCACAAAGAGAAAGGCGAGGCGGCGGGTATAGAGCCGGCCGGGCACGGAATAATGCTTAACAAGCCGACTTGAAAGGACAGCCGCCATTTTGAGTCAATACTTGAAAGTCTTTGCTCATTAAGAATATTTTACGTTTCCCTCTTCCACTGGCATGGCCGACCCCAGCTTCTCTTCTTCTTTCTCTCTTTCCCTCTCTCTCTCTCTCTTTCTCTCTCTCTCTTTTACTCCCTCTCACCCCTCGCCATTTCCTAAACTTTCTTTTTCCCCCTTTTTCTCCACCCCCCTCTGCCGTAGGCCCGTCCCCCGCGCACCACGGGGGTGGTTGCACCCTCGAAGATGGAAGTTATTTACGCGGCACTCGGAGCACCCTCCACCATCGCGGCACCGTAACCATCCGCCTCCCCCATTTCCATCGGCCACCCCTCTCCCTTTTTGCCTCACTAACACGGAGCCAGTCTAGCCACCCCACCATCTTGCAGTCCCACCTACCCCTCCCATTTACCAGCCTTCCTCGTCCTTACTCCGTTCAAAATCGCCCTAGACTTGGATGGCCAGCACGACCACTGCCACAACTGCCACCACCACTACCATCATCGCCATCACCATCGCCCAGAGAAGGGCAGGGTATGCCGACTTTGTCAGTGAACCCACTTCCCTCGACCATCCCTGCCCCCTGCCCCCACCCTCTACACTTCCCTGGCGTAATCATCGTCCCATTTCGCGGCGTTTTTCCTAATTCCTACCCAATTTCGCTTTTAGCATTTCAATTTATGCCAGCGGACCGATTCGTTAGACCCTCCGGGAAGCCCGGATTATTATCGGGGTGGTGGTGGCGCTCTTGATGAAGGATTTCGGGGAAAGAAATGGGCTTTGCACCGTCAAGGAAGAAATCGTGGGTGAAATGGGGATAATTTATCGGCGGACCTCGTCGATAGGACGTGCCGTCTCGTTCGAGTATTCGAGGGATTAGGAGCTTGTACTTTGGTGTTCGGATAATGATTCGGATATTGATGTTATTTGAGAGATACTACCTTGCGTGCCTTTGCTCGGTTACTGGAAGGTTACGCTCTCAAAGGGCGATATTTTATGGAGAATATTTTAGTTAGGTGTTGTGTAGTTATTGGAGTTCAGAAAGGTGTACTGAGAAATGGGATTAGCCTTGATGGAGATTGGACATTTATGGACCTCTGATAATGAGAAATTTCTTTCAATGCTCGTATATTGGAATATGTTATTTCAAAGATTCACTATGATCGTTTTTTGGTGTTCTGTGCGTTGGTGGTTACAGATGTACTGACGCGCGTTGTTGTTGACTCCTTTGCTGTTAAGTAGAGTTTTTCGTGGCTGTTGCTTCTTACTATTATATAATGATTGACATTGTTTTTCAAGCATTTGATTATTTCTTTCTCGTTTGTAGTTTACAGTCTCAAGCCGTTGTTGCAAATATAAATTAAACCCTAATTCCACATATTTAGTGATTGTGCTATGAAAATGCTATCGATCTTTTTCTTTACGAGTCTTGAGAAATGTATACTCTTTAAATTATTATCGCTTCATTGAAACATCATCGATATAATCTTGGAGGTGCGTTGCCACAATTCAGTCATCGATCACACGAAAAACCAAATGTTTGACTGCTTATAAGTGAAGTATTGTAAAGCTTATGCAGTCGTACGCCATGACTTTTCGCATAACGGCGTCAAAAATATTTTTTTTTTTTATCATTTACATATCTTGTCGTACGTGGGGTTAGCAGCTACTCTCGTTATTTCTACAGTCACGTAATTGCAATATTTTATATTTATATTTTATTACTTTTAAAAAACGAATTTACAAATAAAAAACATTTATTCGAAACCAGGAATGTTTGTATATTAATAACGCACAAAATATGACTCAATCAAAACAGCGTTACACCGATAAAATTTATTACGTAAATTACTATGGTTTATAATTGTACAAATTGATAGTGCAGACGCAAGGACGGTTTTTAAGACAAAAAAGTTTTTGCTTTGAGGATGTGAAACAATGGCCGTCCACGTTATATGCAAATGTTGCGAGCATCATTGGGGCATAAATAAGTAAATACAAAAGCCGCGTGACAGAAGCATTGTCTAATAACGACGCCGGAGACAATGCCGGCCTCGCCATTTTGTATGTCTTTTCATCCTTTTAATTTAGCAATTTATGGCTTAACATGCCATTTTACAGGCCGGCGCATAGAGGATGCCGCAGTGTAGCCGCGTGATTAATGGTTACATTCTGAGGTGTTCCAGTAAATGTGGAGTTATGGCGCTAGCGCATTTCGCGCTCGAGTATCTATCATTTCGTGTATTTAAGGTAGCATGTTCGCCGATGCGTCCCGCAACATCTAGTGGCGTGCGCAAATTTTTCGCACGTTTGACAAATTTTCGTCAAAAACTATCAGAACCACAAACGTCCGCATACGTATCCCTTCATAGTTTATGCCAATTATGTACTTTCCCTGGTTGATACAGCTATACATATAAATTACTTTCATATACACATAAGAGTCGCGGTGCATGTGTTACGTGCAATATGTATAACGTGGGCATTTTGTAAAATGACCAGGCATTGTGTAGAGTGCCTCATTTTTTGGGCAATACGTCCAATGGCAGGTACGTCACGAATCGTTCGGACATTTTATGTAATGCGCACGATTCGCTGGACAGTGTGTTGAATCTATAGTTGGCATTTTTTTTATCTTCATTTATTATCGCTTGTGTCCGTTACGACCTAAACTTGATATCCTCATAAGGCCAGCAGATAATTCCTTTATACTTTGCGCATCTCTTTGTATTGCTCCTTATATTTTGATTTATCGTTGTTACTTATTATACATAATATAATATATAACACATACATATTTGATTCAGAAAACCGTTTTTTAATAAATGAATATTATGATTAAGTATGACTGTATGTTGATGTTGACCAAGGGATATATTTTCTGAATAAAAAACACATTTTTTAATTTCCTTACTAAAGCGCTTTAATGCATCGATCACCTCTCTCTAGACATTCTGCGTAATGACCGGACATTTTATAGATTGACAGAATCTTGTTATGGGCATTTTTCGCAATGTCTTTTTGGCCGAGCATGCCACACAACGACCCCCAAATAAGTAGCAACAAAAAAAACAAGACAAGAAGGACATTGATTTTGCATCAATTTTTAGCCGACACAATACGTCAAGGTGCTTTGTATCGACACATAGTTTCTCGTGTTAAGTTTCATCGCAAGAATGGAAGACGAACAATTTCAGCTATTATACGAAGAACAACGGTACCACGGTGTCTTCCGAGTAATACACCGTTAGCTATCGCGATTCGATCCGTTATGCTCCATAGCAATCCACGCTGGCACCGCGATTTTTCGCCGCTGATTCTCCCCACGGAGGGAGAAGAAGGGTTTCCCGTTGCTTCCTACGTTGTTCGTCGTTTTGTAACGATCTCGCGTACAAAAAGCACCGTGGAAAGAGTTTTTAAGTCGTCATCGGAGGTTTCTCCGCGGTGCACTCTCCCCCCCCCCCCCTCTCCCCTCTTACCGCGAAAGCCACCCGTGAAAGACAATGGGTAGCGCACGGTAGGAGGAGGGTAGAGGCAGGAAAAATAAATCACGCGTGCACCGCCGTCGTTTCTCGTTCAATTGTATCAACTTTAACCCCTTCATTGTCTCGGCTTTTTTCTATCGCTCGCGCTGCGCTGTTTGACCGGATCCGCGCTACCCTCCACGCCTCGATTATTTTGCGCCTCTCTCTCTCTCTCTCTCTCTCTCCCTCTCTCTCTCTTTCCGTCTCTCTCAATACTCCTCGGGCCCGACGGTGAATCAGGTTCTCCTCCCGTGCGAACAATCGGCAGAAAGCGCATATAATAAGCCGTGAAGCGAGAGAGAAGGAGGTGAAACAAAAACTGGTCTCGCTGGATAAAACAATAGGGGCAAGGGGAGGGGAGGGGGGGGGCGCTCTCCTCCAGGAGGGAGAGCGCGATCGCGAGGAGAAGGAGAGCCAGGGGCCAGGGGCAACCCCATGGCGCGCGGCGCAGCGCGATGTGTGTGAAATTCAAGAACCTGTAGCGCCAAGAAGAACAAAACGCCCGATGCCAGCTGCACGGTGCATACGTTATTAGTGCTGCGTTTTGTCCTTGCCAACGTAGGCCGCGCCTGTCGGCCTATGTGCGGGTATAATATTCGAGCACGAAGATCGGCGTGACTCGTCGGACGGCATCGGGTTCCTGTCGCAAGGATTCTCCCTCAAGTCTAGTCAACCCCTGCGCGTCAGAGGATCTCCTTCGGTACCTCCTTCTAGCATCTCCCCCTTGATGCCTCGCGTCCGACAAACAGGTTCCCCTTTGTTTGACCTGCTTATTATGCAAGTTATTGTTTTCCACGGAGACGCCTGAGCCTTCGGGAGTGCTTTTGAATCGGTGGAAAAAACGGGTCCTGGAACGATGTGCTCGCTGGCCTTGTTCTCATGGGAGAACGCTGGGTCGTCGTTGCGTATCTGCGGATTGCTCGACTGCTCTTCGCCGATTCTATGGGGTGCGGATGTTCTATGGGAGTCACGCTTTGTCGCGCCTGTAACTATGGTTTCAAGGAGGATAGCCGGAGGATCCTTACAAAGGCACGTTCGCGGGGATTTCTGTGCTTTGGCATTCTTATTCTCGATTTTCTGATAGACTTATTTTCTGGTAGAATTATTCTTGCTTTGTAGAGAGTTTAATTGACATGAGAGCATCGATGAAAGTGGTGGAGAGTGGTAGAATTAGGATGAGAGTGTTGTTTAATATGAGATAGGTGAGGGTCAGGTAATATTGGGCAGTTTTGATTATCGCGACAATTTACAGATGTATAGCATGTTTTAAGAATATACGGTACTATACTATATGAATATATACGGAATAGATGAGTATTGAAATTATACGGGCAAAATCAAGTAATGGCAAAGTAATGGCAAAATCAATGCTCGTGCATTGATCGTTTACGATGCATCATACAGCAGCTTTTACAACAATTAAGATGTTTGCCTTTTCCTTGCATTAATCATAAATATATAATATTAATTCTTACGTGCTCACATATATTCGTATCACTTCAAACGGTCTATAAAAGAACGGAGGTATTTTTCTTTAAAACACGGTCTAAGTAACGAATCTAGTTTGAACCTTTTTTTCTACACTCCGTTTACTCCAGATTCATGTCCAAGGAAGATAATGAGAGTCGAAAGTCATTACTGGCCACAATACCGACATACCTAAATACTCTGCACAGTTTTCACGAAGAAAAACCACGATGTAAAATAAATATAGCCGAAAATTTTGTGAAACACACAATTACCGTTTTCGATCACTGTACCACGATATCGCGGATACCTAAATTGGCTGCTTTGATAGTCTCTGCAATAACGATAATCGATTCTCAGTAAACTTGCCGTCCCTTTAGCCGTCGATGATTCGTCGGTCCATCATCGTCCTGCCTCCCGGATTCTTTCCTCAGCGCACGATGGCGATCAATGGCAGATGTCCAGGAGCGAGGAAAAAGAAATTTTTTTGCCCTGGAGCTCCCGCGGATCGGTCCAGGTGTCCATTGTGAGTCCGAGCCTGGATCCTCGACCCTTAATCCTTAACCCTTTGGCCGCACGCATCCGCCGGCGAGCACCCATTTACCGATTCTGAAACAATGCCGACCGGACCGCACCCCGGATGCGCACGTTTATTAAGTAATGTCCCCCTCTGGTTTTGCCCTCGGCAGCTGCCCTCCCAAAAAAACCACTGTAGCTTTTGTCTATCGCCTCTCGTGGCCCGACGACGGTTTTCCGAAGAGCGACTTGGGCGGTCGGCTAAGCTGAGACGTCGCGGCTTGGAGGATAAAGGTGTTTTCTACGAGGTCAATGAGCAAAGTTGTTGCTATCTTTGCCAGACCAATTCCTTTGCCTTGGACGTTTCTTTGGTACTGCTGATGGTAGAGGAGGATCTACAAATCGGTTCGGTGTATCGTATAAAATAGTTTACGGATTGCGCTATAAATGCAAATAGGTTGGGCCTAAGGTGAAAATATGAAGGTATGAAAATAATTGAGGTTTTAAATAATATCTTTAACTCTCAAGACTGTAATTATTTTTGCACGAATTATTTGTAATGTAAAATATACAATAGGTACATTTAACTGGTTTGCTTAGAGATGTGTAAAGAGTAGGTCACTTTGATTGATCGGATTGGCGGCTTTTGTGCCTTTATGAGAAGAGAGACTTATATATTTTTTTCAATAGTTTTTCATAAAAAGAGCCGGTATGTAGACATTGATTAGACATGTGAAAAGAACAAGATATTTTGATCGATTGGATATCTTCTTGAATATTTATAGCGGTAGATGAGCGTTCATTAATCGCGGGGAACAATTAAGATGGATCGATTGATAAATTGTGCGAGTTTTTCATTTTTTTAAATTTTTTAATTTTTAAGATTTATCTTCGCTGAAATTGATAGTACGAAGACGTTGATTAGGTGGATGCTGAGAATCGGTTGCCTTGATTTATTGAACTTCAGAGTAAGCATAATAAAATAAAGGTATATTCGCTGTAATCTTATACACGTACCTATCCATTTTCATTAGCAGAAAATTACTCAATTGCAATGGATCATGTGTATATATTTTCTACTCGGCACGTTACCACATTAGTTTCCATTTCAGTCCATACGTCTGTCAAGGTTCTCTTTCAAACTTTCTTAATTACGCACAAACTTTTTTACCTCGCTTGTATTGCATTATATTTCACATACAAAAGCTTCCTCTGCCCCATCATTTCACACTGCAAGACATCCTTTTTACGAATATATACGTAATTAGAGAACAACTGTGATACCCGTGCGTGCATATGCCAACTATCAACAATCATCTAAGCCCCTCTAATAACTCCATTAAAACTGGAAGTAAGATGAGTCCAGGATCATGGCGAAAGCGGGACATTTTTGGACAGTTCGCGAAGTAGGTGTCTGACGTTTCGAAATTTCGGGAAAAAATTCGATTTCGAGAAAAAGATTCGAATCATTGGAAGGTCCAGCTGCGTGTGATGAGCGACATCAAGGGCGGGCCACTATGGGGTCCTCAAGGGGTCACGCGAAACCTGACCGAGTCCGTGGGCTCACCCCACCACGTGGTCGACGAAAGGGTGGCCCTTGGCATTGGAACCGGTACTTCGTTCATGCAAAATGCAAGAGGCCAGTTCAGGAATGGCCAGCCATCAAATCTCCTCGGGAATTACTCTCTCCCTCTCTCTTTCTCTCTCTTTCCGCGCGCGAATTATTCCGGCAAAAGTGTAATCGGTGCGACGAGCAGTCGTGACTCTTCTTTTTATTAGAATACGCCGGAATCGAGTAATTATTGCGAGCTACGGCTATGCGGCTGTGAGAGTGAAGTTGGCGTACGGATTTTATTTTCCACGGATAAAGCATTCGACATGCACGGCCCTGAGACCATTTTTGGGAGTATTCACCGAAACGGCTGGTTTATGAATACCACCCTGATGTATCGTGCAGCGCGAGTAATGGGTTCTTTGACGTGACTAAAGTGTGCGCCATTACCACGGGCAAGTCGGTACAGCGTTATGTTCGCGGGTGGAAACTGGTACAAATTGTGTGATTCAGCGACAAGAAATATTTTTTTTTTATTCGTCCAGAATAATAACAGTATTGTATTCTTAAAATACAGAATTCTTAGTCTTCAATGGTGTAAACTGGTTGAGCTCTTCATTGAATTTATGCGACGTGTACGTGAATTATTATGTCGCATTTTTAAACCACTGGTGATCGCTTAAAAATCGTATATAACCGTATCCTGTTAAACCTGCAAATTTATTAAGGTATCGTTGTTATACTTAAAACGCTAGAACAATGATAAAATCTTTGTGTAGTAAATTCGTATAAAGAGCAAGCGAATTTTTATTCTATTTGTATAGCGGCAGTTTTATTGATTATCTACTTATATTCTTTTAATCGCTTGGTCGACGTGGATGGTCGGATCAAACGTTGAAAGTAAATTGGGAAGGAACGTGGATGTAGATGAACGAGTAAGCCGATCGAGATAATCGTTTATGGCGTCTAGACCATAAATCACCAAGCAATTACTTTCCTTGACTGCGGATTCCCTCGTGGATCGTCGTCTTATCCGATTTATAGAAGAAAACTTTAATCCTCTTATATGGAGCCGCGATTATTAAAGAACGGAAAAAGGACGGTGCATATTTTCCATTTGTCTAAAATTATCCGCAGCTTATATTTTGTGTGTACCTTTACATAAATATATTTTTGGTTGTGCTTTACAAATATACTTTTAAAATAAAATATGGCACAATAGGACCTTCAGAGTGCATATTTAATTTCTTTAAAATCGTATTTGCGATTAAATTTTAATTTATCTATGAAATTAAACGTTTAAAAAATGTTCACAGAATTTAACATGCAGATTAAATGGAAGTTTAGGTACGCATTTTAAATTTCGTATGCGAAGAGATTGAGAGAACTCGATAATAGTTCAAAAACATTATATCTAATTAAAAATGAAAATTGGGGCTGATTAAATGTATGTATTTTGAAATGTAATATACGTGCTTTCATATCGAAACTTTTACGAAAAAGTACACTGTAATATTTTTTATTTTTTTAATTTCATCCGCTACTACATCGCGAACGTTATTCGGGTAATTTCTCCTATTGTTTTACAATATAATATCCTGAAAGTTAATAAAGACGGAGTACGCCCGGGTGAGTGGAAAAGGAAGAAATTGGTGGAATTTGGACTTCCATTGAAAAAGTTTCAACACGTTTTCGAAGAAAAAGTTTTACATTCCCTGGCTCATTCCGCGGCATTGTGCCAATTAATTTAATTAGCAAAGTTTTTGGGTCGGTACCATAAGACGATGACCTTAATGCCGTGAGAATCAATTAGTCAGTGATTAATTTTCGCGAAGTATCCTCTCGACCATTTCCTCTTCGATTGTCCGTGAAATTATGGCGCGTAATTCAGACCTCATAATGATCAGCTCGACTTTCTTCCCCTTGACTTTTATAAAGTTGCAGGCCATTCTCGTTCGCGTGTAATTATAGCTAATTAGGAAGAGATTCGAGGCGCGGCCTTCGGTTTAAAGACGCCAGATTTTCTTACATAAAAGTCGTGCTAAAATGTATCGAGGAAAATCCTGTTCGTAAGGATATCATGTTCACTCGACGGTGTTTAGAAACTAAAAGAGTGAAAAAATGAGATTCGTCGTATCTTGATAGAATAATGAAAAACTGGCTAATTTTTACTTCTTATCTTAATTGATATACCTATATAAAAAAATGGTCGTTTGTACCGCGTAATCTTTTTTTGATAGATATATGGTTGGCGCTAGTACCAAACGCACTCTTTATTAACGTAAAATTCACTATGATGGTCATGCATTTTATGAACAAGACTCTACATTTACAGACAGTTTATCATAACGACGTAGTCATCATTATACGAAGAAAATGCCAAAACTTTAAACGCTCAAATCAAGTTTTTCTCACGAATCCCGCATGGTAGTGTCTGAATGTTCATGATATCGTTGAAGGTTTAAAACGCAGCTACTTTCAGCCCAATGACAAATAATCGCAACGATTCAAATTGCCCAATAAATCTGAAATATGATTGTTCTTCGTCGTTCATCCTTCTCTAATTCCTTCTATCGTCGATTTCCACGAACAAAGCCAGAATTTTTGGGCGAAACCTTCTACTCGTCAAACATCCGCGGGGACGATGCTCTGACCGAAGGCTGGCGAAATATCGAAGGCAAACGGACTAAAAAAAGAGAGAGAGCGAGAGAGCGAGGGAGGGAGGGAGGGAGAGAAAGAAAAGAGAAACGGGGGTAAGAATCGCAAACAAGGGTGTGGTTGCTTAAAATGTCGGCCGCGGAATTTTCCGCGATCGTTCCCCTCCACCCTGGCCGGTCGCGGAGAAGGCGGAGGCGCAGATCCCACCCACCCCTTTGTACGTCGAAAGGTACGGAGCCATTGATTTTGAATATGTAATCCGAGGCATTTTATTATTCCATCGTACCTCGGGGTGGTGTCCCTCGGTGGCAGGGGGCGGTTCGACCTCCACCGCCATCGACCTTCGTCCCTGGTCAGGAGGGTAGAAACGGAGGTGGTAGGGGGTTCGAGGGTGATTCGATTCTCCTCCGCTACTACCACCTTTCCACGAGGCAGCTACACCAGCACACCCTCGGGTTCTTGACGCGTGATTGAATATTTTTTCGCTGTGCGCGATTGGTTCGTCGTACCGGTGGCAGGCAGAACGAACGAGAGTCTGGAGGAGACGGTGGCCGGGGAGGGTGGGTGGTCGCCGGTGGTTGCAGCAGCCACCTGTCAAGCAAAAGAATCGCCATGGTAACCAGGCCCCGTCGCCATCGGCTGAAGGGGCTCGTTCGAGGGGGTGGCGACCCGGTCTCGCAGAGATGCCCGCGAGGCTTATATTGAATTTTAAGGAAGTCCTTGCCGGTGGAAGAGGTACGCAGAGGCGCGGAGGGAAAAAACCGGGAGGCCCTGGAAAATGTCAAAAATTCTCAAAATCCGCCCGGTTATTTCGGCGCAGCCCGACGATCCCTGCCTCTTGAAACTTTGAGGCCCTTCCGGCCTTGCGGCTGACTCCATTGAAAGATTTCTCGTCGAGGTTATGCCGGCTGCCCGCGCGAAATATTTCTTCGCAATATGAAGTTTTTAATGAATTCTCTTGGGGCGGATTTTGGAGAAATATGTACACGCTTCCTCGATCTCCGTTGAATATTGGTTTTCAAGCGTCTTCATCGAGACGCCATAGCGACTGCTATTTACGATGTATTAAATGATACGTACTGCGTGTACATAGTGTTAGGAATATCATGGGTGTATTTTACTGTGTAATTGTATGAAATCAATGCTCTCCCGTTTATTGACCCTAGCATGGGATAAACGCGTATCGCGATATGCAATAAGGTATACTTTTTACTCACACTCTGCATTCTCTGCAATGACAAGCTACTGAGATTCTGCGTGTTATAAAAATTACAGAAATAAATGTTTAAAAGAGAAAGCATTTCTTCGCCTTGGCATTTATATATCTATGCGGCTGTAGTCGAGATGAGTTGATTAATACATTCTCCCATTATCTACGTCCCAGTCGTTATAGTTTATGTTGATAATAAAGATAAATTTTGGTCGTTGAAATAACAGAAACATCGAACGTGCGGAAATAATTTATCCGGCATATTCGAGAGTTCCAATTTGCGATTACGCTTTTAATCAAAGGAGCTCTCTCGCATCCATTCTTGTTGCGAACCCTATTATTTCTTTTTGCTCAAAAAACGATCTCCCCAGGGTGAGCTGTCATAAACTTTATGAGCTTCGTTTCTCTGACAGTACCCCGGGTTCAAAGAAAGCGTGCACGCAACTGGAAGTAATGCCACGCAGAAGGGTTAAAAATTTTTAGATGGAGGAATATTTCCTTACTCTTACATCCCACCTATCCGGATTCGTCCATCGTACTTGTTCTCAGTGTCAGATCAGGGTAATGCCGGGATTGGTACCCACGAAAATAATTTCGCCAGTTAAATAAAATCATTCCAAAATATTTTTATACATTTCTTATACGTTGTGCAGCATGAACGTCCGTCACGATCAATTATACATTTATTACAATTCTAAAATATTTCTGTCCGGAATTTAATCCAAATCCTCTTTATTATTAGTCACCTATCGAACCTTCGTTATTGATACGCTCTTTCCTATTCAGAACAGAAAGTTAAGAAATCAAACAAACCCAGAATGGTAACAAAATCAAAATCTCAAACAAATTTTAGTTACCAACCGCTAAAAATCTCGTGCCCACCGTAAGATTCTCGATTCTTCTTCCATTATCGATATATACGCGGTCGTCTAAGAGAGAAATAATAAACGAAACAAAGGCTCAGTGTCGGTTGCGTAAAGATCCAAACGAGATTCTTGCTATATAAGTCGAACGCATTACGCCCGTAAGTTTCGAGCCCGCTCGAATTTCCGAGGAAAGAACAATTCCAAGTCCGAATACGGGGAGGTGCGTTCGCGGGAGTATCGTGGAAAGAATTCGCTACCCCCGGAGAATCGCCTGGGCGCGGGAGAAAGTGAGCAGAGTCGAGGAAGGGGGAGGGTCGGGGGTGGGAGGGGCGTGGGTACGGGGGTCGGAGGTCCCTGTAATGATCTTACGGCCGTGGTAACTTTTTTAATCAGCGCCCGGTTTAATTATACGGTCGATGAGGAAGGTGCTCTCCCTCCTCCCCGCCCCGGCGCTCCTACCCTCCTCGAGCATCCCTGCACCACTTCCTCGAGCTTTCCTCATCAACCCCTCATGCAGATCCGGCCAGTCGTCCTAACTAGGCACCGACTCGCAAACAAGATTTGACTTATTGCGCCTGAGTGATTCCTCCGCCGGTTTTTTTTCGCCCCTCCCGGAGAAATCCCGGGGGCTCAAGAAATTTTGAAATATTTTTAATTGGAAGACGTCGCCACGCTCATCGCCTTGGCCAATCTCGATCATTGCACTGCTCAGCGATAGAGTTTCTTTGCTCGTCGATCGCTTCTTCAGGATTTTCTTTTACATCTACTGCTGAGGTTGTTCGGTGTAGTACTTGTTATTATTTACGTAGAGGTTTTTGTAATGCACTTTTTTATCGCGAGTAAGGAATACGATGTTATTTGGGAATCGTTTAATAAATGGAATTGGCAAGGTAAGGGAGTTGAAGGAATGGAGGTGGGATAAAAATTTGATGCGAGTGAAATGGTTCACGCTGAGAAGCTTAGAATCCTCTGTGATTTGCTAATTTTTGTGTTTGGGGTGGGAGAGTTGTTAGTCTGACGGGATTCTTTTGATTCGGTGTTGGCTGATTTTTGTTATCGATTATTAATTGTGAGATGATTTGGAAGATAAGTGTAATTACTTTTGATGGTTTATAGTATTTCTTTCTTGAACGATGGCATGAAATGTGATCTTTATTACAAGTAAGCATAATAATCACTCGATAATGCTGTCTTAATATTACACAAATGTCGCATTTTACAAGTGCGTCTCATAAAATGCACTTCGAACCAAGGACTCTTTCTATACAACGTATAATGCATTCCTATTTCATTTATATGTTAATAATTTTGGAACTGATATACGTGTTGTTAGTCTCTAAGAAATGGAGTTTGCATCGTGTATCTCGTCGCAGATTAAACGAGGGTGAATTTGAGTGGGGGTCGAAGGGTGGTCCCTCGACCAGCGATACAAATCAGGCGTCTCTACCGAGCAATGGCGCCTGTCGACCTCTTGCGTTTGTGCAATATACCCAACAAATCTGTTCGATCAAACTATCGAGTGTTGTATTAATATTGTTATAAAATCTCAAATCGATTTCTATTTGTAAAGAAATGTCAAACTGTAAATAAAATACTTTCAAATCTTTTGCTATACGAATTGAATATGCAATTCGGTGTAATAAATTATATCGTGACTTGACTAATCAATACATTCGCTATCATATCTATACAGTTTCACACCTGCAAACCCTCCATACTAATTAAAAATTATTAGATTATTATGAAATATTACTCAAGATCTTTTTTTGGCTTTACGATACGATACAAGTCATTAATTTTTAAACTTATTACTATCAAGATTAATCGGTAGCTTGTATCGGTAATTTACAAATTGTACATTGCTCTCATTGGAAAATGGCACCTGATGTATTCCAAGTGTTAGCTTTGTCGATCTGTTGATTCAAAAAGCGTTTAAAGTACGTGACTTTCGACGCTTTCAAAGGTGAAAAGGGTCGTCACTTGCCGATGATCGACGCGTACCTGCAAAAATTTGACCTGGTCGCGTGGCGTCTACCTGATGCCGTAGGGAGCAGGTATGCTATCGATTCTATTGGGTATCGAATCTGTGGCGCGAGAATAATGAAAGGTATTGATACCTGTTGCTGGCAGCTCGATCTGTTACCTGGCACGGCATTCCCTTTCATGCACTGACAAGCAATTCAAGCAGTTTTGTCGGCCCACCAAGTGGATAGAACGACCCATAAACCACCTCTGTTTTGTACAGGGAAAATGTTTTGGGTTCGGAATAACCGGGTATTAGCGATTGCAGTGAAAAAGTAATGGAAAACGTAGCGATCACTTTGAAAAGTGTTAATCTTTCAACGACAATTTTCACTCTATTTCTCGGAACGTATCGCATATGTTGAATGAAAATCGAAAAGCTTGCACGTTGATGTTTCATATATAAAAAAAAATGTTTAATCTACATCCTAAATTCTACAAAGACAAGTGATTAGGAATATATCTAGGTCAAAGATATCATTGTCAAGAGCGTTCTTTTTCTGGCTGAAGGACGGAGTTGTTTTTTTGTATTAAGCTTTATTCTGAAAAAATGTATTATTAATTTTTATACCGTAGACTATGCACTTCTGTTAGGCTTGGTTTTATTGGAGATGTATTTATAAATTGGCTGATACATAATTATTGATATAATGATATTTGCAACAGTTTTAGAGTTTTATTTTATATTGCAATGCCCTATAACAATGCATATATCCTGTAACGTGACATCCATATTTCTGTAGTCGATTTCTGGTAACTCTAAACATTATTTGCATTCAAATGTTATATATAATATTATCGTTATCATGATTATGTAGAACTTAGGTAGAAAGTGTCAATAATGCGATAAATACTGCTGAGAAAAGAATGAAATGTGTGTGCGAACATGCGGAAATCTGTATTAAATTAAACAATAATGATTTGCAGTATTTATTATGACTTAGCTATTTGTAATATATCCGCCAATACACAATTAGCCCAAAAGACGAAACAGTGCATATATTTAAACTGGATTCTTTCAGAAAATTTGTATACTGCTCACGTAACTTCTAATTGACATAACTGCTCCGTACTCTATGTATGTATGCTTCACTTGTACCCTATATTCAAACACATTTGTTTCTATGTCTCGATTATTATAAATATCTTCATCCACCGGTGTGTTATTACGTTTCTTTAAATTAAATAGTACCAAGAAATGAACGTAATTCGTATTCCATTTATTAATTCTAGTATCAGAGTGCCTTCGCTATTTCGCCCTTTAGGGTTAATTTCTTGTTTACTACGTCACATATTAATTTGAATTTCTCATGTTACATCCTACTCTCTAGTTAATTTCTCATTCACTATGTTATGTTCAAGTATTAATTCCTATGTATTACAATTTTATCCTGTAATATTACTTCCTCATTTGCCACGTTGTTCTTTGGCGTTAATTCATCGTTTGCCACATTATTTTCTGTCATTAATTCCTCACTTAGATACAGAAAATAAGCCGCACGTCTCCATGGATGTGTCGCTCAAACGATCCTCCGTTCGTACACGTCGTTAAAAGTGCCAAGCTCTGCGCAACACGAAATTTTAATGGCGGCGCGTTCGATGCAGCCGTCTTATTTTGTTTCTTCTTTTCGTTGAGCGGTCGATAATCGGCATCGTCACGTTTCGTTCTAGGCGGAGCGACCTAAACGGGTTTTCGAGATAAGCGGCGTAAAATCGCTTCGTCGACTTTCTACGACTTCCCCTTCCCACGACGTCGGCAATGACGAGAGTTAATTACGGCGTAATTAACATGTAAGGTAATCCGGGACTTACGTTTCATCCGAACGAGAGACAGGGAGGGCGGGGGCGCAATTAGCGCGAGGCTTTGAAACATCTATCACTTTGAGGGGGGAGGGGCAGGACTTCGACGGTATGACGAAAAATATTCCTCGGGCGATTCAAACCAAGAAGGCTTATAAGGTTTCATGAATATTCATCGATTGTATCGCCACTTAACTTTTGCTGCTTCGAGAATATTTCTGGTGTTTTCAGTTATAAATCGTGTGCAATTTTCTGTTGGCCAACAACGGTTTTGGTTAAGTAAGGTAAAGCTTTAAATTATGCTGTGCAAATCGTACTGTTGCCAAATGAGAAAAGGTGATGACGTAATAGGGACGATAAATATCATTTATCCCCAAAATATGCATTGCGTTTGATTATTAAGAATTGCTTATACGTCTCTTATCTTATTTGATATACACTGCTATCGATTATTTGGCAATAATGATTTTTTTGACATAATTATTTATTCAAAAATAGAGTCTGTATATTAATTTCAAACTTTTAGCAACGATACTTTGTTTATTATCACGCAGATTTTTGCCGCGACTTTTTAAAGATGTTTCAAACTGTTTATTCAAAGTTTTCATATTGCTACTTATGAAATTTTAATTTGCTCTTTGTAAGTGTAGGAATCGTTGATTTAAAATTCGTTTAGAAATATTCACGTTACGTGTATTCATTAATATTTTTATCTTACGATAAATCACGTCGGTTTACTCTACGATGAACTTATCATCCAAGCAACACATCGAGTTTCAGGTTATGTCTCTGAGATGGCGCAAGGGTAGAATCGTCGGTGCTGCCCTCTACCAACGTCAACTGCAGTTTCCTTGTTAGTCTTCGGGGATATTCGTCGAAGCAGATACCTGCTTTGCCGCCTCCAGTGACTCTCAAATCTTCATCCCCCTTTAATTTCCACGTTAGAAAGTACCTCACGTATTTGATACGGCGCATCAGGTCTTTCCTAAACGATTTATGCCCGTGATAAAGCAGCCTGCCGGCAGCTGCAGATAGCGAGATTGCCGGCATAAATTTGGATTTAGCATCTAGCCGGGTTAATTGCTTTCGTATATTTTCCAAGGTGGGACACTGCGAGGCATGCAAACGGCGTCTAATGCCCAGATCCGGCCGTTCATAATTTGGACGAACGTTTGCACGTCGTCGAACAGATCTGGGCAGTATCCATCCATTTCCCAAAGCCCCGCACACTCGCTCCTCGATCAATTACGCGCGTACTCTCATCAAGTTATTATACGTTATCCTCGCGACGGGAAAAAATTTGTCAATGTCGGGGCAGAATCCACCAAGGGGCCACGCTCAAAAGGGCCAATTAAGGGATCGAAGTTTAACGAACTTGTGTAAATACTCGTCCTCGAAACTGCAGGAAGGTCCTCAAGTGCTAGCGGAGAATTGCAACTGTGTGCCAAACCGGAGAGAGATAGAGAGGAGACGAAAGAGAAAGGGAGAAATAAAGAGAGGGAGAGAGAGCCGGTTTGCGCCAACGATGTGTGTTCTCTCCTGTAAAAACAGTTATTATTTTTCCGACGATTGTTCGGTACGGGCAGATGTATGCTGAAAGGCGCTCCTCTTTCGCTCCCTCCCTCCCTTCCTCTCTGTCGCTCTCCCCGGATCCAGGGAAATTTGCATACGCGGGAACGAATCGCAGGATCCGGAAGGACGTCAGGTAGCTGCGCCCGCCGTGGAGCGGTGTGCGTGCAGCGAAAATGAAGTGGCCCAGGGCATTAATAACTGTACAAAAGGGCCTTAAGACCGGGGTGGGAAACGCGGACCACGATGCATAAATTAAATCGAAACGAGTTCCGCGAGACAACGGCGCACGAGGGTCGGCCGCCATCGTTCTCCACTTGGCCGGAATATTTTTCGGCCGTTGCTATTTTTATCGACGTCATCGTGTCGCACGAAGGGGCGAGCGGCCTGGACGAAGGAATTGAACGGTTGGAGCTTTCGAGTGAAGCACCGTTGGGCAGATATTAGCCGTGCTTTATGCCGAGATCGATCTAAGGTTCTTCCTCGAGAGCCGCTTATATATATATATATATATATTCGTTGGGACAAACTTTTGGTTTTAATCCTCACCGTATTGCGCCTTAGCCGTTTCTTTTGGATACGCATGAAGCAATTATGGTTCGACTCTATATCCGTGTTTTAGACGCGCGGAGTATTATGGTGGGTTTACCGTTGAATTGTAATATTATCGTTATCCTTGTGCGATTCTCGATCTGACAATATTTTAATGTACGATACCGTCTCGAAATAAATCGGACCCACGGCGGTTGTCGCCCAGGACAGATGGATTACAAAGGGTTGATTCGCTTCACGTATCGCGCATGCAGTTTTTGGTCCTAGCGCTGATTCCCATTATTAAGGGGCGCCCTAAGGTATTGTCGTTTTATGCATTAAACTATACTGCGGAGATCTAGAGCTGATTATTTTTTTTAATCTTCGCCAGAATGTTCTAGTCCTTAAGCAAGAGGCGCTGTTGATTCGTTGCGTTTTTGGCGTTACTAAAAATTACGTCTCGTAATTTAGATATCGAAAGAATCAATTCCAGTGCGATGGACTGTGAATGCGTAATTGCGGTTTAAGGGGCTCGATACTTTCAGATTAATGGCTAGTACCGATTAGGACGACGCAACGCAAATTATTTGCTCGATGGACGGAAATTAATTTTAAGCTAATTTATTTATACTCGGGAGGCGGAAGTTCGACCCTCGTTTTTGAACGATGAGAATGAGGTTGGCGTCGAGTTGTAACGACTTTCGAGGCTGCGGATTAAGCGCGATGATCTCCGTTGATAAAGACACAAATCCCCGAGGAAGAGGGGATGGGGATAAGATGGAAAGAGAAAGGGAGAGAGAGAGAGAGAGATAGGGTGGGAGGAATGTGTCTGCCGACGCTGAAGAATGCAGAGACATTACGCTGTTCTTCGACTCCCCTCCCCCATTCTTTGTCGGCCTTAAACAAGGCAGGGACACCACCGTTCTCGATAATCCTTATAAATTGGCACACTAACTCCTCATCAAGTTTATTAAATTAATGCTCCTTATTCTTTACGTCATTTCTATGTCAGTGCCGTTGCGCAAGCTTACGTAATATTTTAAATCATCTTAGTCTGGGAAGCACTATATTATTTCCCTCGTATATTCTAAAAGTAATTTGCCAGGCAGAAGCCCTTTAAATTTCTTCAACGTATGATTATTTATTTTGGACGATAATCAAAGCAGCTTCTTCTGTTCTTTTGATAAATTTTACGATTCAGACTTGTCTACGTGTAACGCAAACGTCCTTAGTTGTTTAACATTAAACTCGTGAGTATACTTCCGAATGACGATCACGCAATATGATACATTATCGTCAAGTACCGACATTAGGGTATCTACACGAAAGAATGTAATTATACGAAGATCCTTCTCAATTTAAAAACTCGATATCGCGAGTCATTAAAAAATTGTTCGCATTGAGTAAAACGCGCGAAAGTACCGATCAAGATTCAACACCTAATCACCCCACGAAGCGGGTACTCGAGGAAACCTATCTTTAATTTCACCAGAAAATCTTCATCCTCTATATCCCTTCGCTTCATTTATGAATACCTCTTTCATTTGTTCCCAAGGAATTACTCGCTCGACAGATTTACCTCTCCTCGAGAAACGCGGTGTTTCTGTACGTTTCCTCCTTCTTTTTTTCCCCCGGTAATCAGAATTGCACGAGGCAATTATTACGCGTAGCATTGCGAGGACGAGGAGAGGTGCGTTTCGTCGTGTCGAGAATGGCGGCGATATCCGATCCTTGAGCCATCGCGGTAACTCATCTCCCATGTTTAACCCCCCCCAGACAGTTTTGTTTCTTTCTGCCGGGCGGAAAGCAATTGTTTCGACCTAGCAGCCGGTGTGCGCGAGAGAAAAGGAGAGGGAGTGAGTGAGAGAAAGAGAGAGAGAGAGGGCGAGAGCGTTGGAAGACGGCAGCAGGGGAAAGGGTGTAGGGACAGAAATTATAAATGCGCGAGTGCCGGCGACACTCCATTACTCGGTAGGGCCTCCGCTCTTTTCGGCGCCATTGCATCCGAAAATGCTCCCACGATCGGAAACAAAGGATCGCGACACGCGGATTTCCTTTAGGGAGTCGAGCCACGGATAAATATCAGAACCCCCCCGATTTGAAGTAGTTTTTTTTGCGTCGTCCAACTTGAAATGCAAACCCATAACACACGAATTCTTTTTTTTCTTCGTTACTTTGAACGACAATGGGCTGTGAGTAAAAGTCGGAGGTTTTATCAGGGTTTGGAATTTGGATGAAGCGAGAAATCTGTGATACCTAAGAAAGTCTCAAAGAATCTAAAGGTTACGAGAGCAGATATTTACAGTGTACCGAATTGATGTTCGAACTTAGCTCATTATTTACTTTCGCATCAAAATTTTGTCCCGATTAAACGAATACTCCAATATAGATAAAGATTGTCACACTAGCACATCGATTATCAATATCCATAGCCCCTAAATCATAAATACAGACGGAGAAAAGTGACCAAAGTTAACATCGCTTCTCTCAGCGACTGTTAAAACGGCCGAATGCACAATTATTCCAAAGTCACGAGCCAAAAAGGGATCGCAGATTTGAAATCGAAAACGCGCAGATCGAAAAGTTGTACTTGGAAGTTGGCTCGAATCGGAGAGCGTTAAGATTACTGGCGGCCATCGTACGGGGCGCATAGGTAGTGCGATGCACGATTCCGTTCCTATCTCTCCTCCTTTTTTCCATCGCTTCAGCCTCGTAAATCCGCGTCCATGTTGGGCTGAGGTTGAGCGCGCACTCCGACGCGCATCGATCCGAGGCGTCGCGACGCCTGCCTCTCTTTTCGGATCCGAGGCATGTGTTTCCCTTCGAACCTACCGACGAAGGCCACTCTCCACCGCCTCTCTCTTTCTCTCTCCCTCTCTCTCTCCCCCCTCTCTCTTCCTCTCTTCTCTCTTTCCCTCTCTCTCTCTCTCTCTCTCTCTCTCTCTCTCTCTCTCTCTCTCTCTCTCTCTCTCTCTTCTCGCGAGAGTATTCCTCTATTCTTACCGCCACGCTGTTGCCTCCGTTGCTGATAATTGGACCGCAGATTTTACGCGATTACGGCCTTAACACTTTACTCGCCGGAAGCGGCCCATTAATGGGCTCTTTAATTTCGATGATAATCCACGGGTTATGGAATATTCCGCTCTCTCAATTTCCCTGCCGTCTCGTGGATTATGAGATATTACTGCTGGGTACGTGTTATTAGGAATGATCGCCCGGTTGTTACTGATAATGATGAGTAAAGTGGTTCGGTCGGATCACGATGGAAACGTTGGAAGTTGGACTAATCGCAGGGATTTTCTCGCGGGGACACGGAATATACGTACTTCGTGGAGATGATAATTAATGGTAGGAATAAATAATATTTGTTACGCATGTACGCGTGGCGTTATTGGCGCAGGATGTTTATTTGACTTGTGTTTATAGGAAATGAGAGTGCATTAGCTGAGCGAGCGAAGTTTTAAGAAATTGCGAGTGAGAAAAGCGTGCACTCTTTTGAATTGTATACAGGTACGTTTATGCACGCGAGGGACGTGAATGGTCGAGGTCGAAAATCAAATAAGGGAGCAATAAGACTCAATTGGTATAATCACGGTCGTAATAGGAAAGCTTGCTATTACGATAATGGTTGATTGTAAACACTTGCTGTAAGAACGAGAAGCTTGGAATATAAGACGCGTGTACCGTGTAACCGATGCTCCGCGCAACATAAAAGGAGTTTCGTAACTTGTAAGGCTGGAGCAAGTAACCGGGGGAAGCATTAAATAAAGGTGCTCTAAATAATAAAAAGATCAGCCTCGACTATCCAAGCAAGCAAGCAAAAGCAATATGAAATCGAACTTCTTTAATATCCCCAAACTAAATTCATCTCCAAACAACTAAAACTTTAGTCACCATAAGTTTCTCTTGGTCCAATAAATCTTTAACGATCTCAAACAAAGCTTTACCGAGGGCATGTCAATATCTATGTAAACGTACCTGCTTGCTGCATCTATATTACATGAATTTGATAAAGAAATTCATCCCAAAATATTGCAGAAATTTGAATAATTTTCAATCTCCTTAAAAGTATTGACGTGACAAATGTAGTATTTATCTCTAAGCTGAAATCTGTATAATCCAAAGAGTATAACCGAAGTTTTACGTACATCATTAGTAGAGCTTTATCATTAGTTCACGATTAAGGCGTCTCACGCTAAAAGCAAGAAATGATATTTTAAGACAAACATTGTTCGCTATGACAATAGTGTTATACGAACCAGTAGTTTATGTTATATAATAATCATTCGTATCATTAGCTTATCTTCATTTGCATTACTCATTGCTAAACAAACATTTAGTTCAACACACTCAGAATCATACTCGAGCAGAAACCTCGTGAAGATTCTTCAAAAAAATGTCTGTGAAGACAAAGAGTAACAAAGAGTAATATATTTATTTTCCATTCTTGCTAAACGATAAGTTCAGGTCGACATTGAGACTTTCTCAAGTGGCGAATCAACGTCTATTTTTAAGGGGTGTGGCAAATTATTTTAAGGCCATGAGCAAGGAGGAGCTATATTTTACGCTAGAGTGGTGAATTCGGTACGTTGATCGGGGCGAGATACGTATCGAAAAAGAATCGGCCGAGAAAATGACGCGCCGACGTGGTGCCCAGACGTTCCGGGGCCGACACGACGTCCTCCCTCACGTGAAAAACACGGGGAGGAAAAGAGTCCGCAGTCAGGACTGGTTTCTCGTATTTCCCGGCTCTTTCTCGCATCCACCCGCGATCAATAGCGTGTATTCTTGACGCGCACACATTGTATCCGAAGAGGGTAAGGCGTGCGCGCGTGCTCGAGCACACGGTACACGTGGGTGTGTGTGTGTGTGTGCGTAAATGTGAGCGGCAGCGATGGGCTCAAGACGCTTCTCGCGGCCTGAAAAATTTTCTAGCTATTCTTAAAGGTTTTTCAGAGGATTGCTAGTTTTGATGGAAGAGTTTAAGGCGAATCGAATTTTAGGATGTTTTACAATGCACGAATTGCTCGTAGATTTGCAAGAGACGCGGATGTAATCAGGTTAATGCACGCGATGGTGATTTTAGAATTTTGCTCTAGTTTTGAACGAACGCTATCCGTAACAATGTGTAGCACTTTGTTATGATATTCGATGTAAGACTGCACTTTCTCAATGGTCTTATACGGAGATTATTGTATGCAAAATATATCGACACCGTTTGGGAATATGTATTAGTTACTTTGGAGATGAGCAGAGGTTTTGTGATCGCAGATAGTGAAACGTTTTTTGCTCGGTAACACCGACCGCGACAGATCTTTCGAAGTCTACTCCCCAAATTTATAGAATCCATACGTTCGAGGAAATTGTTAAAACTCACCTATCAAATAAACTTCATTACTCGATATTATCTTCTGTCAACAGTTTACTATGTTGATCAACATTATCCTAACCATTACAAAATTCCACGATCCACATGAATGTAGCGGGAAAAATTCAGATTTCACGAACAATTTATTACCCCATATTATATTACTTCATATGCGCTTATCATTTAATCGATATAATCTAAATCAAGAACCAGCCACTATCCCGATACATCTGCAACAAATACACCCTCATCCACAAAAAGAGAAGGAAGTATAAGAGATAAAGTGAATAGATCCATATGATTAATTCATACGCCGCAATATTACGTAAAAAATCTCCCGTAAATGCACCGTTATACGTTCTTTCAGGATTCATCCAAGGAACCACAAACGAGTCAGTCGACGCCGCTTCGTTAGGCATCGCGTTAAACAGCACAGAAAGGCTGTACGCTCGATGAACAAACAAGCGAGCGCGGAGAAGTGGGAGCCCATCGCTAGTCGGTGGACACACACGCGTTCAGAATATGCGAACACGGAGGGCGAGAGAGAGAGAGTGAGAGAGAGGGAGGGGGGGGGAGAGGAGCCGCGTAAGCTTCAATCTTCGCCTTCCATCGCGCCTGGCGGGGGGTTGAAGGGGTCGAGCGAGGGGTGCGTGCGGAGGCGGGCCGAGGGTGGAGGGCACGAAGGAGGTATAGGAGAACTTTTATCCGACCGGCACCGAACCGAAAAGCTTTTTCCAGCTTTCGAGCTTTTACACGCTCGCGCTTTCCTGAGCGGCGAGAGGTCGAGCTCGAGATGGAAATCGCCCTGGCTCCTTCCTCGCCCTTCTGTGTCGTCGACGTTTTTTCTTTTTTCGGGTTGTTATTTAAGTGCACGAATCGAGAGCTGGTTTTGAAAATCTTCCCGCAGAGCACCGAGTTCAGTGTTTTTATTTGAATAAATAAGGGGGATATGCTTTGGATTTCTTGGGTTATTTTAGCCGTTTTGAACATTGGTAAAGAAATCTTCTTGTTATCGTGGAGGTACAGAATATTTAACAGGGCTGACGATTATTAAAATGATGAGATGATTCTTATAACCTTGTTTAGAGGGAGAATTCCAAGTTGAATGTAAATCACTTTTATGGGTTTTAATATTTTTTACTATAGCTGCGGTAGTTCGGAACGCACCTTAAACGGTAGGCCCTAGGCCAAATGACCTTAGCAGTGGGTATTAAAGTAAATTAAAAAAAAATATATATATAAAGCTATGATAATTCAATAAGTATTAATTTAGTATTCTAAAGATTCTCAAGGCTCTATTTCAAAGACTGTCAAAATCTGCGATATTTAAATATTCAAACAAAAATGTATCACGCCATACTAAATACATGTACCAAAATGCTTTGCTAAAATCTTATAATCCAATTATAATTTTCAAAAACGTAAATCCATTATTACGATTTGGTTTACAAACTTTAATAATCACCGTCGTTCGTCCAAAAGTGTATCGAAACACGATACCGAGTACGTCGAAGAACTTTCGCCTTGCTCCCACCTTACCGAGTAAAAAATCCCGTGCTTTTCGATTTCTGCCAGCGAGGATCGTATTTTGAAGAAATCCTTTCAACTTTCCCTACTACTCACGCACTTATAAACCATCACTCGAGTACTGGTCGCAAATCGCGAGTCGGCTTTCCTCGGAAATTTTCTTCAGCTGCCAAAGGGTTAACCGGTATATCGGCTGTTATTCTCCCAGGATTGGCGGGGCTCATTGATAATCGCCATAGCCGTCACGTAGGTCGGCGATAACGACTGCTTTCCATCCTGGTATGCCTTGCCGGCGCTTCCCGCTGCTCTTTTCTCTTCCTTGCCGGAGTTTTTGCCATCTTCCTTTCGCGCCCTCGGATGCCGGTGATGAATGGATCCTGGCGAGGATCCAGAGCAGGGAGGTGGGAAAAAGATATCCCAGCCCATGCAGGAATTACTCGAAGACGAAGACGCCGTTGTCGGGGGGAGGCGCGAAAGAAGAAACGACAACAGGAGCCTCGCGGTGTCTGAGACGGACAGGCGGGGGAAGGGGGAGACCTGCCGACGACGTTGGCCTTTCGTATGATTGATCGAACCCGCGCCGTAGCTTAGGCGGATCATCGTTAATGATATCCATCGACTGGAAACCTGATCCATTATTAACGCTGTCATCAATAACGTCTTTCTTCGAATATTTTGCCGAAAGTTACCTTTTCAAATTACGGCCCTTACTCGCCTAAGCTTCTTTCTCTAACGGCGAATGGAATATCGCGTTAGTTGCCGCGGTTAATGCGATTATTTAACCAGTTAACTGCGGGATTGATCGCGGCACGGAAGGCAGGAATGATACGCGGAATAATTTTACGACGGATGTAAAGCAAGGCAAGGAAGGATTACATTTTTATTCAATAAGACATTACTTTTTCTGCAAATGCGTTTTTGTGGTAAATGATAATTTCTTATTTTACACTATGAGTATAAGACGTCTATACACGTCAAATCCAGTTAACTGTTTAAGGAATAGATAAGAACGGAGTGATGTATTTTTTCTATGAGGAGCGAGGGAGGTAAGGGTGATTCTCAGCTTTGACGAAGATCGAAATAATTGTTTAGCCTTACTTTTACGCGTAAATATTATATCAAGGTTATTGTTCCTCTTACAACGAAAAACTCGCGACTATCTTTCGATTGTGCTCTATCGATCAAATAGCAACTTGTACTGGTACGAGTGGTGCCTTAAACTTTGTCACGTCTCCCGCTACTTCTTACATCGTTTTGTATCTTTTCTCCATAAATATACCTGGCTAATATTCTTGGCCGCTGCACGATTCGATTCTGTCTTCCTTTATTCGAATATTAATAGGCACTGCTATATGTCAACTCTTCTCTTTTCCGCATCGTTACACACCTGCCTCCTGTCGCTCCAGGTAACTCAAACTTTATGTGTTTGGCCTAAACGTGGGAAAAGATTGGCCCGGCTTTTCCATCGCTCCCTGCCCCCTCCCCTTCTTCACTCTTTCACAAAGAAGATCGCATAAATCTGCATACATGCATTTGCCGGAGGAAAAGCTCGATGCTCGGCGTGTAGATGCGAGGGGTGTTTTTCTTGGCGAACTTATGGGGTCCTTTTAGGGAGGCAGAGGATAGGCTGCGGGAAGTACGCGCCGGGCGATGGCTGGAAGAGAGCAAGAAGTACCCGAATATATGATTTTCGGCAGCCGTCGTAATTCTTATAGGAAATATGCATGAGCACCATTCCTGTTCATGGCACCTGAACAGCTTTTTCATCCTTCGTCTTATCCTACCACCACTTTCGTATTAATTTTTAGACACGACGAGTGTTGGGATTTTCAACCTATGGATCATTAAGTCAATTTCGAAACGCATTGATGAAATTTGAGTTCAGGAATAGTTCGTGGTACAGCTTTATCCAAAGTGAACATATTAATATTTTTCCATGAAATCGTGTATTTTGTGTCTTGCATGGCGTTAAAGTTAGTGTGAAAAACATGATATTTTTTGAGACGTTATTTCGACGTTTGATGAAATTTACTGGAGTACGTTAATCGTTTCAATTCGTATTATTCGTTAATCGTATCAATTTAATAAATTGATAGATCGTAATGAAAATGATTCTTTAGAAATAACCAGCATTTCTTTATTTTACACTTTCTTTAGCTGCCATCGAGCAACGAGTTACGATATGATATTTTTGGCGATACGATAGTTCTGCGGTTTGCACGATATTAAACATATATAGTTACCTGAAAGCACGTGTCGAATGGATCCTATAAATCAGGACTGAATGTATCGTCAAACCTATCGACAAAAGGTTCTATGGGTCCTTCCACCCTGGGATGGCGAGCCTTGCGGCTTATAATGGCGATGCCGTACAATACCTACCGGTACAAATATACCTTAAAAGTCAATTAATCAAAGCTATAGAGAAGGTCGAAGGTCGAGAGCGTTTCGACAGACGGAAGTGCAGTCAGAAATCATATCACGATGCACAAAGGGAGGATCGTTATGGTTTGTCAAAACGAAGCTATTTATTCGTCCATCGATTACTCATTGCATCGGTTCACGGAGCTTTTATTGCACCAGTGGGGCAAAGGAATTTCTGTTTAATGTACCTTTGACGGAATAATAGGAGTAATTAACTTAATGTACTAATTAACGGGTATTTCAATTATTCATGCGCATGTTTAAGTACGTACTCCTGTCAGATTTATGAAAGGTGGTATTCGGAAAAAATAATACGATTTTCCAGAATTCATTTGTTAATTGGCTAGTATTTAACATGATATAATTAACATATGCGGAAATGATATTGTAGGATTCAACGTGGCGATATAGTTTGCAAATTTTTTACGTTTTAGTCCTCTATGTTCGCTAACTCTTTAAAAAATCCCAATTTTCCACGATTATTTCAATCCCGATTCATAGGGATAAATAAGGGTTGGCTAAGCGCAGTAAGAGTAGCAAAGGTCGAATCAAATAGGGAATGCTCGATAGGTGCCCTGACGATATTTTTATACTCTTACCTCCTAATGACGGCTTCTCTTATTTCATCGTTTCAGGAGTTCTTTTCATTTTTGCCCGCCTTCGCTATTTTTTTCTTCGTTCTTCCGCCCTTCCTGCCTCCATTCCTCGTTTCACAGTGCTATATCCCTTCCTCCCTGTCACCTCCTCTCACTCTCTCTCTCTCTCTCTCTCTCTCTCTCTCTCTCTCTCTCTCTCTCTCTCTATCTCTCTCTATCTCTCTCTCTCTCTCACTCACTTACTCTTCCCCAATTAAGGAAGCTGGAGATCGCGCGCCGTCGCGCTCGTTTAACCTTCCATTTTTCCAGGGACTCGCCCTCTATTTATTTTCTTAGTAAATTACTTGAGGACGGTCCGGGACACGACGAAGGGGTGGCCGGCGGGGCGAATTGTCGGCCAGGGGCACGGGGAGGGTCTAAGGGTGAGAGAAGGAAAGAGAGAGAGAGAGAGGAAGAGAGAGGGAGAAAGAGTGAGTGCGAGAGAGAAAGATAGAGAGAGAGAGGGAATGGGAAAAAGAGAGATAGGCAGAGTGAGATAGAGAAAGCGTTTAAAGACGCCTACACCCACCTGTTGAGACGCTCTCATAATTAATTCCATTTCACACCGCCGCGCGCTTACTTTCCTTGGACTACGATGGAAAGAATAAGAGAGCCTGGTGGCGGAGTGTAAGGAAGAAGGACAGGGCGATCGCCTCGTGGCCCGCGGAATTCCTCCGTGAGAACTCGGAAAGTAAATGCAGAGGAAGTTACCAAGCGGCTCGAATTAACGACCTCCTTGATAACCGCCACCGCGGTTAGATTCTAAACGTGTCTCCCTCATGGTGCTCGCTTTGCAACATGCCTCTCGAGCATCCGCCAGGATATGGCGACAAATATACCACCTCGCCCTTTATTCGAGCAATAAGATTACGTATATTTGTCACTCGGTTACATCGCTGCTAAGTCAGCGCGCATAGGATGCAATTTGAATAATCGAATTTTTATAACCCTAGCAAAGAGCTTTGTTCCTATTTGTAACTACTCTTGCAATCGAAAATATTAATCAAACGTTCGCATAATAATGGTATACTTTAATCGTATAGAAGTGGTACTGTTCATGAGACGACTGTCGTGTACATTAAAATATTACGTTAAACAATTGATTCACCATGACCCGATGTAGTTTTCTATTTTACAATGGTCCCCGGCTTCCATCTTGGATAACCGCAAGACACTCGAATATAATGGGGATTGAAGAACGTCCTAGTACCGCGATGAAATACCAAGTCCCAGAATGGATCCACGGCTCGAAATCCCCTCTGGAGTTTTCGGTCGGCTCTTAGTTCAAAAAAGAATTACTCGAGGCTCGTAAAGGAACCGCAGGTTCAACGAAATAGCTTCTAGTTTCGGCGCAGTATAGTTCGGCGGCAAAACTTTCTTTCGCATCCATTCGGTCGCGTTTTAATCTTTCTCCGGGTTTGGAAACCCGCGGGGCCGTCTGCTCCTTCGGGTAGTTCCATTTCAATTTCATCCCCCCGCCCCGCGTTCCAGGCAGCCCCTACCACGGGCCTCGAAGCTAACGGAAGAAGCACGGAATAGATATCTACATTATGCTGATACGAACCAACTACGTTTCATTCGCCTCCCACTGCGCCGCGCCCTCGTATCCTCCCTGCGGACCCCACTTTGCCTCCCTCGTTTCTCCCACCTCTTCCCGACTTTTCTTCTCCTCGTTCCTTTGTACCCCTTCCGATTCCGCCTACCTACGATTGTATATGACGGCTCTAACGTAAAGCGCGAGAAATGGGAGGAATGAAAATCCAAGGAAATTCTCTTACTTCTACGGGGAGGATCGCGGGAAGGAGTAGGGGCTGTACGTCGATACGACGTACTCTCCTCGGAGTGAATGATTTTCACGGTATGGGATGATCGATCCATCGAGATTTTGCGACGGTTGTATAATATAAGAGTAAGGGCAGGATGGTGGAAATTATTTCTCTTTGTGTCAGAGTTTCTTGATGTGTATTAAGAAATAACAGGGGTGTTAGCGAGCAAGGTATCGAGTTGTTTGGTGAATGAAAATGAGCACTGTATAATTGCAGCTAAAGGTGTGTGTTATTGGTAAATTATGAGCTATGATGGTGTGTGTCTCGTCTCATAATTATTTTATAGAACGGTTCGTATTTGTAGATATAAATCTGTTGAATGGCTGAAAAAGCGTTTATTTAAAAAAAAAACCCATCAATTACATTTTTTCCACAACGTGGTTAAGCAACAATTTATGTTACAGTTATATGTTTATTTTGTAATAATAATGGTATCGATTTATTCGTATATTAGAATAAGATAAATAAATTTGTGAAATGTTAATAGGAAGGATGACGATCATTCGTGTGTACAAATATATCCGCGTTGTATTAATAATATGGCCAGATAATGATCCTCGAGCATACTCGCCGCAAAGCTTTCCTGTCACGTTGCAAGGCACGGGCATTCACAATCAGCGTGTAGGCGTAGCTTACGAAGCGAAAGGAAGTTAGGAGTCAGCCATCGTCTTTTGGGGAATTGGAAAAGGAAACCCATCTCGAGAGGGTGCCGTCCTTTTTTTCCACGAGAATTCACACAAAATATCGATTTGCTGCATCAACAGAGGGAGGAATAAATAAGCAGTCTTTCTTGCTGTACTTACATATACATACCTGGAACAAAAGTCAATCTACACCTAATTTCAACGTGGATGTGTATTTACCATTTACACATAAGAACACAATTTTCATTCACTACAAAATTTATTCATGAATCTCTGAATAAAAATTCGATACATTTTACGGACAACACAACTTTCCGATCAGAAAGAACCAGTCGATGTTACCTACTCGTTATGCATTATTCAAAAAGTCACATCCCCAAAGATGTAACGGCAAACTAAAACATCCAGCAAACTTGGTACAAGCCAATATTCAAGTTGCCAACCTTTAAGAACGAAATAAAAAATTCTTCGTGTAACAATCTCGCAACCAGTAGGACGTAACACGCGCATCCTTATTCTCCAAGTTCCAAATCTTATCGAGCATCGTTCTCCACCCAAGAGTCATTCGGAACGTTCGATATGCCAAAGGGCTCGCACCAGCCAAGTTTCGTACGTGTCAGAAGGTACCGGGTGTGCTGGCACGGGAGCAGCGTCTTTTCCACGAGCTTCTCCCCCAATACGCTAGTCGAATGTCGGCCATCGTCGAGACGGACGGGGAGGAAAGCTGTTCCTCGCGCGTACGTTCGTCTTCCTCTCTTTGCGAGAAGTCGCGCAAAATATCGATTCAACGCGGTGGCGTGGGGCACATAAATAAGAAGAGTTTTCCTGCGTGCACACGCGTCACTGGCCACGCCACGTCCTCGCGGCCCCTCCAGCCCATTTTCCCTGGCGTTTACGTCACGGCAGGGGGGAGGCTTTGCGCCGTCGGTGGGTGGAGAAGGCCGTAGGGATGAGCGAAAGGGGAGAGGGATGCGAAAAGAGACGGGCCAGAGGGACGGAGATTATGCTGCGGGAGTGCAGGGTGGGGGAAAGCCTACGAACGAAACATCTCCCTCGAAAACCACCCTCCACTTACGGTCCCCGCACATCCTACGGTGTACGACCTCATACATCTACTTCTCGTATCGATTCAGCCGCGATCTTGGCATCGCCGATGGATACCTTAGTCCGTCGGATGAAGAGGAAGCACGGCATGAGGATGGTCGTGCGGTACGAGAGAATGGAGGATGGATATTCCTTGGGCCGTATTGTTTATATTAATGGTATTAATATTTTTGGTGGTTGCTACCTTTCTTCGAAGACTAATGGCGGTAGGCTACGACTCCAGGCGCCCTGCTAATAGCTTGAGATTTCTAAAGGTTAATCTTTTTACGGTGCAGCATCATTATCCCTGTGACCAACCCCTTTTAGTAGCCTTTTATTCCGTGCGGAGGATACTACGGGGAAATTCGATCATCCACCCGCAAGAGAATGGCACGGTATTGTAGATTCTTTAATGTTCATTCCGATGATCGATATAAATATTCCGTCGTGTGGTAATGTGTATAATAGTGTCACTGTTCAGCGATACTGTATCGTGTACGGAAGTGTTATGTTAATTGTGAATTGTCATGTTAATACGGAATTTTATTTATCCATGTCTTACGTTGTGTACGTATATATCGTATATAACATTTCACAACTCAAAATTTTGTACTTTTTGACAATATCGATTACTACATTCAACTCTAAACGTAAGATAAATAGACATGCACGGCAATGTATAATAACATAAATTTCTTCAACAAGAAACAATGCATACCTACTATCGGATATAATATTTTACTTCTCGTAGAACTCGCCTTTACCTTATAGTCATTTTGTCTATAAGAAGAATACATGTCATAACATAGAATAACATTTGTGTATCTACTTTAATATTCAACCAACCAACCGCCCAACCAAACCGATTATAATATCCAACCAACATCCACTCTGGCAAATCTAAGAAAAAGAAACCCTCGTGCACCGCGTAATCCCACCCCACGACGTATCCGCGCATTAAGTCACCTCGACTTTCGGACGTCACTGTGCCCCCCTAATCGAGCATGAAACCCTTCGTCATTTTGCAACGTATTGCCACGCGACTTTGGCGATTTCGGGGCGGAAGAAGTCGTTGCAGGGAGCAACAGAAAAACGGAGAGAGAAGAGGAGGACCGCTACTCCGGAATTATCCGATCTGTGTCCCGGGATTCGAGTGGCGTAAGGGATGGGAGGGGGGGTGGTTGGGTGGGAGGGAGGGGGTTGTTTTGGAGGCGGCGCGGGTCGGGGGCATTCGCGTGGCTGGCTGGAAGTTCGCCGGGCGGAGCATAATGTCCCTAATGAATCCTCAAACTCAAATTAAAACTTCGAAATTGTCGGCAGTCAGCGAATGCGACACTCGATTCCGTAACAATGCAAAGTTCGCCTCCTTGGGTAGCTCCGGTACGAAGGAGAGAAGAGGCCCAAAACAAATTATCGGCTGCCTCGTTCACGATACGGTTTCGAGGGCTCCGTGGGCACTGCCAGGAAAGAATTTCTCTTTCCTCCGGGACGAGTTTCTTTCCTCGCCCCGGGGACTCTTCTCCTCTCGCCGGCTGCGCTAATCCCCGGGACAAATTAATTGCTGAATTTACGACCGGAGTGTTTCCTTACCGCTTGGTTGTTTCTTATCAGGGTGATCGGTAAGTATCGTCGTTTTGCGTTTCGGAAAAGGTTCCGTTGGTGGTGATTGGTCGAAAGGTCGACAAGGAAACTGTCCAAAATGTACGATTTGTCGATTCACTGTTATTGATTGATTAATTTACTTAATCGCAGTTTACTTATCGATACGGGAATAAGGATGTACTTGTGATTTGCGTTTTACTCGATATAAATGAATTACTCGATCACATTGATATAATCTCTTTGCACATGCTTCGATTTCTCAATATTATTTATTCTGCGTCTTCCTTTTTGGTCATTTTGAAAACCGGACAGGCTTATTTGTTACACGAGCATCGACGAATGCGCTTTAAATCTTTCTCCGTAGGTCAACCCTACTTTCTCTGCATAACCATCGCAAGCTACCGAAACGTCTCTCATGCCGCGTTAGACTTGAATCGCGCCACGTGAAACGAGGATATACGCCGCCTCTTTTCAATCCTGACAATCCGAAGTTCCGCGATAGAGGCCCGGATAGAGTCGTCGGGCAACGAGGACGTCTCACCCGCGTAGTTTAACAATCCACCGAACCGCCCCGTCGTGGCTGCACCTTTCATCGCTTACTTCGCGCCTCCCTCTTCCGCGTGTGTAAAAGGAAAATGATTACCCGCGATTCTGCGGTCAACTGCGCGGGTAATTTTCCGCAGGAAATTTACCGCGGTACATCATTACCCGCTGCAGTCTCTCCGTTCGGTGTCTATGCTCGTGGAAGGAGAAAAAGGAAGAGGTAGGAAGGAACGAGAGAAAGAGAGTGTGTGTGTGTGTGTGCGTGAGAGAGAGAGAGAGAGAGAGAGAGAGATAGAGAGAGAGAGGAGGGTTTCTGTTCGCTGCTTTCTACCCACCACTATCCCTCTCGTTTCCTCTTCCTTCCCTTCTTCCTCCCTTCACAAAAAGTGAAAGAACGTCGTTAGCTCGCGCAACGTCCCACCCCCGGCCCTCTATAGACGTCGCAAAAGCTAAAGGGGAAGGGGGTGGTCGGTGGTGGGCGTTGGTTGCCGAGGGTCGTCGTCGACCGGCGCCCTTCGTCTCTTCTCCGTCTCTCTTTCTCTCTCTCTCTCTCCCTCTCTCTGTCCTTCTCCCTGCCTCGGTGCCACCCACCCCTCGCCAACGAGGCCGCCGAGGGAGGGCAAGGGAGGAGTGGGATTGTGTATTCGAGATAAACCACCCTCCCCGTCGTCGGCGCTGCCACGTGTGCGCCGACCATTTTGCTGAAACATAATGTAACTCGGAACGATGTTAAAATATGGCGCGGCCTCGGAATTACACGCACCCCGTGGCGTGTATTAGTGCCACGGAGCGCTTTCACGAGTTCCTCCCTCCTTCAGCGCCGCCCGCTCTTATCGGTGATGGATTCTGGCAGGCTCGCTCCGCGCGATTGAATATCAAGGAGAATGGGAGGAAAGTGAAAAATATTTCGGGAATTGTTCCGCGCTCGTGGATACCGCTTCTGCGAAGGGACGAAGTGGCATTCTCCTGCCAGCTCGTGGAATGAGAATACTTCGTTGGTGGCTAGCGACTCGTAGAGTCGTGCCTTGTAAAGTTGGGCTTAAGGTAAAGGAGGACTTTAAGTTTGGCGTGAATTAAGTCTGATTTGGTTTGGCCTCTGTTTAAGTTGATTGCGTTGGTTCTTGCTGGCGCTGTAGTTGTGTCTCCTGGGTTTAATCGAGCGTTATAGAAGGATGCCGAGAGGGGTCTTGGATATTAATTTCATGCTCGAAACGGAGATTGATGCCTTGATTGTTATTGGTGAATTTGGAGAATCGGAGGAGAATGAGATTATTGATATTAATGTCATTTAGTTATTGATTTTTTTCGCTATTGTTGACGGGTCTTTAAAGTTGGTACTGTGATTAGTGTTGTAAGATATTTTCTTTCAGTAACGTTTTCGAAGGAGATTTAGCAGAATCTTGTTTATTTAAACGTGTCAAGGAAAAAATGTTTTATTTATATTGCTCTTGAGCCATAGTTAGATAATTTTTTTTCTTGGGAAATCTCTGTATGAGTATTGTTTTTTGTTTTGGTGACATAGGTTAATGTCTTAGATTTTGTTTGCCCTTTTTTTTTTTATAGGTATATGGTATATTGAATGTGTATTAGAAAAATAGTGTAATCAAAAAATGTACCTCATTATATGAACGAATAAATAAATCATTAAGCAAAATCTAGTTTGTTAGCCTCGTTCATTTTTTATAATAGGTACATCGGCCCTTGATTTTTTTCTTTTATATATGCTTATTTTAACCATTAAAATCAATATTGCAAAAAGTGGAATTCCGAAAAACTAATTTCTTCTAAATCATTATTGAAACGGTATTAAATCTTTTCTATGTATTCAGAAGTTTCACGATAAATACCTATATAAGGGTACAGGCGCATTTACACGAAATAGGGTTACTTTCAAATTATAAATGAAAAATTAATATACGTATACACAATAATGTGTCTGCGCGAAACTCGATCGAATTCTAACAGTTGAGCAACAACCTAGATATACCTCTCAATACGAATACATTCCAGTAAAAAGAGTTTCGATACTTAAGCGTAAACTTTTGCGAGCTCTACAGAGGAATCCAATTTAGCACCAAGTAGTTCCCCGGTCTGATCTACATTTAAGATATCAACGAACAAATTTTTCTACAGCATTATACCGTCGTGCCGCTAAATCGAACATCACTTTTATCCTATCTCTCATCAAGGACGAATGAATTCGGATATGTAATATTCAAAGGCTGCCTTTCGCGGCGGTCCTTTTACAGATAAGGGCGGCGCAGCTGAAAGTAACATTCGTGTCGAAGGTCCGGCAATGGGGCGCGTGGAAAAGTCACCGATAAATCGTGGCGGTTCGTGCGAGGCACGTAACGGATTCCTATCTTCGTCGGCTATCCGCCAGAGGAATTTCAGGATTCGCACGAAATCGCACGTGGTCAGTGCGAGAAGATCGGCGACGAATCGCGGAGATTTCGCGAGCAATCGCGCACGCCACCGCTGGCACGAATTTCGGTCCTGCCGGCTCGTTAATTTTTCATACTTCCAGTAAAAGCGTCGGGCCCCGCCTAATTTATAATTCCAGCACATGCCCGCCGAATTAAGCGTATCAGCCTTCTTGTCTCACGTGACACCTTGACCGTGAGAGGGCGGAGGAGTGGGAGGGAGAGAGAGAGAGAGAGAGAGAGAGAGAGCAAGAGAGACAGGGGGCGGAGGAGGGCGAGCAAGGGCGGATAGAGAGAGAGAAAAATGTCACGGCTGTCATTGAATATTTATAACGTCGTCGTGCTGTCCTTCGTATCAAATCCCGGCTGGGAAAAAGCACGCGGCGAGAAAGCTATTACGGCCTTGTCTCTATTTATGTACCATTAAAACTTGCGGCGAAACTTTCCTTCACTTTTCTTAATCAAGCCATGTAAGGACCGACACCATTTTATTCCGCGACGTTGCGAGATTACTTTCGTCTCATCCGGTCTAGCGTCGAATCGAAATTATTTTTAATTCGCACAAGGATCTTGGTTACGCGATCGTGGTGGCTCGATGTCGTCGTAAGGAAGCACGTGCCGGTGCCTTTCTTGGAAAGGTGTGCACCTGTTCACAGTATTGATTTTGTAAGTCACTTCCTCGTTTTTAATCGCACAACTATGTATTATTCCGGTTTTCTTCAAAAGCGACCTCGATGCTCTGGAATTCAGCCTAAACCACAGCTGAAAGATTGCGTCTAACGAGTAAAGAGTATGAATATTCACGATGTTTTTAGAACACGGGTAAAATTTTATTTCTGTTTTGTTTCGTAGACATCATGTGGAACGATGTAAGAATCTCAATATTTTACCATATTTCTTATACGTAGATAAAATAAAATCCTCATAAAGCGTGTTTAAGAAGAAGAATAAACGGACCGGCAATTGTATTTTTTAGAATGCCTTTACAAAAGGAATTCTAGCTATAAACAGTTTTTTTGCAAATACGAACGAGCAGACAAATTATACTCGTGGTGTATTTCTCGTAAGGTCTGTGAAATTCTAGTCTTATGCGCTTTCCTTCTGTTTTTTTTTTTTAATATGAGAAGACACGCACGTGAAACGTAAAACCGCGCCGAAATACGGGAGCACTGATTAGTACGACGTGTCCGCGAAAACCAGAGGACGCGCGATGTACTGAGCGTGTATTTTTGCGAAATTAGCCGGCGTCCTTTCCTCGTGTATTATCGTTCCTTTCAGCGTGGCTATTTTGCAACGAGCCGCGGAGGAAGTGTACCGAGCGGTCAGTCGTTTTGCGAGCTACTGACCACACGCAGTTGCATCCACTGCAGGAGATGCATTCACACACACACGTGCGATCATCTCGTCACATACCGCCCCGACGAGAACGCTGGATCCGCCTGACGGGGCGAACTCTTTTCGGTATTCGAACGGCCCTACCGAATAAACGACCCTCGAAAGTATTCGTGATAGCTTTCATCGAATTTCACGAGCTTCCCAGTTACCATTGGCGACACGTCGCCTAATTGAAAAGTTACTTTCCAGCTCTTGTTCTTTCCTCGCACGTGAATTGCACGAATAAGTAAAGTCTGATACTAGAGAACACTCAGATTATTCTAATGTTGTTAAATTTGTTTTTGTTAGAAAGACTTAGAATTACGGTGTATAAAGCATATGGTATAAGCTGATGTGAATCAAAACCAAAAACTCTCGTAAAGAATGTTTGACAGTCGTTTGTGCAATTTTTTTTTTTTGCAAGGAATACCTTATAATCGTTTGAGCTTCCCTTTATCTTTGTAGAGACCCTTTTCAACGAACGGCGTTCAAACATATTCGCGAATACTTTCATAGAATTTAGCTCTCTCTCTCCAACTACCGTGCGCTTTGTGACACATAAAATCCACGCTCGACCAGATTTCATCCAATTTTACGAGCTTCCTTTTCCTAGTTACTCCACGCTTCGTCGAACGAACAAAGGCCGCCGCGCTGCGAGGCGCATCGATCGTCCCGACAATAAAAATTTCTGCTCTTAAGTATGTTCACGCAGACGTACGGAATCCGGCACTCTCATAATGCGGCACGATCGATTCTACCTAGACCGCCTCTCTCGAAGGATACTATCTCGCGGCCGTTTTTACTCATCGATCGACGTTGTTTCACTCGCAGACGGTGGCGGATATCGTCTGGTGACCGAACGAAAAACGCCGTCACGGGGCGAAAAAAAGAAAGAAGAGCAAAGCGGATCGCGATAGGAGCAAAATCGGGGCCGTGGTACCGTCGGTATCTCGACTGAAACGCTATGTGGCCCGGTAACGACTAGTGGACCTGCACCCTTTGCCTCCGCCCTGAATAATTTTTTTTCTTCCCTCCTTCCCCTCGCCCTGCCGCCCGGACACCGTGAATCTCGGCTGGTCGAACAAAAGGTCCCCGTATAAATACAAATAGCGCTTTCGAGCGACCGGCACCTCTGCAGCTCCGCCTATGGCGTTTCTCTCCGCTCTTCCCAGTTGTCGCTCTTCCTCCGTTTGCCGCCGAAAAAGTATCGGCACCGATGGTGATCCGTGGCGTAATTGGCTTTGGCCCGCTGTATCGCTCGTCGCATTATGATGCGGTATTAGCATACCTGCCTAGAGATCTTTTTCGTCACGCGCATAATCGGCAGGTATGGCCCTTGGCGGGAAGATGCGGTAAGGGAGCAGCGACGGATATTTTGTCGGAGGACTTCGCTGTCTTTGGGTGTTTTTTGGTTGATATTTGGGTGGCGATCGCTGAATTTCTTGAGATTGCTTAGCGGGTTTGAGGTGTTGGATTTAGGGTCGGTGTATGGCATCGACGTATACCGAGTTGAATTATGGAATTTGAGGTTACTTTATCGTGGAAGTTTGAGCCTATGTTTTAATATGTTATGAGTTAAAAAGTTAATGTTAAATTAGTAAGAATAGTAGTATTATTGGTGGTATTGAGAAGAAAGCGTTATAAAGAATTAATACTTGTGAATCGGACGTTGCAAAGGAAAAGGGGTTAATAACGGAGAAGAAAATTGGTTGAAAAATTGGGGAAAAAGAATATTAAAATGCACGGAAGTATTCCTTTGTTCAGTAGCGTAGGCCATTTTTCCTGATTTACGAATCAGTTTATTTCATTTTTCGATTGAGTACTAAAATTATGAACTCTTGGGAATATCATTTATGCATATGACATTGATGTATACGTTTGGTGAAAGAATGTGAAAGTGTAGAGAAATGTAGAAAAGTAAAAGTACAAAAATACAGAGTAGAATTTAAATGCATCGTAGTCCAAATAAAAACTTTTTTATATCACTTTGTTTGGATAGTTCCTCGAAACGGCATGAATTTGTTCAAAATCGTTTTAACATTTTACACGATTGTTCTTTTCAAATTCTATTATTTTCGTTTTATATCCGAAAGTTTCTCCTGTTTTATTTACTAGTTGGAAGACTACCGAGGTTTTGGTGGGCATTTTAGTTTATTTGCTGGGCAACCCTGTCCCAACCCGTTTTGTTTTTTCTCCATTGCTTTTTGCTACTGCTCTTTTATGCAGATAGGATACGGGTATGGGATTACAGAGACGGTTGCACTTTTGCCAGCCAGGCCTGGTTTTGAATAATTCCCCTAGAACCCAATGACACGGTGTCACCTGGGCGACTGAAAAGAGAGGCAGAGGGAAAAGTTGAAAATTATTAATGATCCATAACACAAGACGATGTTTACATTTGACTCCCTTCTAGGATATGTAAAAGGCCTCCATTAGAATATTCCGTGAAAATTGTACGCTTCAAGAAATCATATCGTGTTAACAAGAGTAACATTTTTTTAAACCGCGTATAATTTGTCAATTTCTTTCAATAATTGCACGACACAGCATATCCATCGGCGTAAATCAATATTTTGGCAATTGTTCAGGATAGATCGATTATTCGCTAGCAGGATAAATACGAACAATACGTTCTTTGGCCAGCAACGGATAAAATCCGAAAGATCGACATTTGTGTGACGATAAAAATAACGTAACGATAGTCTGGCGTATCCCTCGGAAGTTAACAGGAAACGTTAGAAAAAAACGTGGGGCAACCATTAGAGATTTCTGTGAACGATTGCCCGCTCTTCGTGACGATGCGGACGTTCGTGTCCACCTAAATTAGGTGTTATTACAATGTAGACCCAATTATCGGCACGTTCTATTAAACAGAAGCCTGTTTAGTTGTAATAACAGGTAATTTGTGTCTCAGCGAAAGCGGTGAACTACCTTATATTCATCGACAAACCCGCCACTTTGCGCCGCTCTTTTCTTTGTCTTTCCAATTTTTTCACGTGTTAACAGATTAGATCGTGCCGAGGACATTAATTATCCATTTAATGTTTTTCTCGAACCAGGCACAGTTCTATTGCTCGTATTAAGGAAGAGAAATCGCAGGCTTATAGATCACATTAATCTTCTCTTGAAATCAGTAACTCTGATATCTCAAACGTACATTTATTCAGCTGTTATATCACAAGAAATCAGAAAGTTTGATCTTCTCTTCGAATCGAACGCGGCTCGAACATGTGAGCGAAAGAATATGACCGAACGTCAATTCAGGTGCACTCAAAGCTCGGATGAAATTCACTTAAATGTGGTATGCAACGTCTATCGTACTCCCCTGTTTAAGGCGCCATTAAATTCCGCCACGGACCGCACAGAGGGCAGAGACTCGAATATTACGGTTACATCGCCAAAGAGAGTCTCGAGTAGATTACATTTTTCCCGGCAAACTTTGCGACGGGTCGAAGTTCGCGAAGGGAAGGTCGAACCCTTTTCTAATTCGAGGTCAATGGCGCTCGAGGGAGATTTAAAACTCGGCCACCCGATGGGACCGTTGACCCTTAAGATTTTTTACTCGGGGTGGATGAAATCGGACCACCCTGTCATTAGCATACAAAGGTCCGGTCCACGGGCGAGAGGCCCGCCACGATGCTTAACGACAGTCATTACGGCCGGCTGACAGCTCGTAAACTCTCCGTGCGGTTTTTTAAATTTGCGTCCCTTCCTGCCGGGAGCGCTTCCGCATTCACCTTGCCCATTTAACGTTTATTCGCGCTTTATCGTCCGTTCTTGCACGCGGCTCACGACGAGTGCGCGGCCCAAGAGGCCAGCGCGCCCCTCTCGATCATGAAGCAGCTTGTCGTCTTGCAGTGCGTCTACATCTGACCATACGACGAAGACAGTTGCTTCCATTTATATTGATATAGAATCTGTGATCTTCGCTCGTGACTACCACACGTTCTATATGGATTACATATTCAAGCAAGGAGACGTTAAGAAGTTATCACGCAAGATCCAATTTATATAGTACAGAATGCGGATAAATATCGACTTAAGACTCTTCGATAATGGTGTTAGGCTTTGTACATGATTTCTACTTGAATAAAGGGAGACCTACGCCTATCTGCAGGGAGTAGTTTATCCTCAATACTTTTTTCCAGGTTACCATTAGGAATTTAGGCGCGCGTATATCATAGGAGCGAAGGAGTATATCAGAAGCGAAAAGTTGAATCGCCAAGCGCTTCGCACGATGTTCGACGATTCACAGAACTCCACCAACAGGATATCCGCCTCCCACTACCTTTTGTTCGTGCTCTTGAGCACGTAAAAAAAAGATGTATTTCCGACTAAATCGAAACGCAGCCGCGTAGTGGACTGAATGACGGCCGATGCCTTGGGAGAAGTCCCGTCAGGAAGTGCCTGAGGTCCTTGGAGGTGGAAGACGTGTCCCTCAATCCGCTCCGCTCCGAACTTTTTGTCTCCGGCCGCTGAAAGGGTTGCGAGAAGTGGAAGAGGGAGGAAAGGGAGGCTCGAGGAAGACGGGTAGGTAAGGAGGAGGGAGAAAAGGAAAGAGACGACGGCCGTTGAGACGTGTGGGAAACTAGTCTATGGTATGCAAATCTAAAACCGGTGAACCAAGGATCGCGGGGAGAAAGAGGGATGAGGTGGTAAAGAGAAGGGGGGAGGGTTAGTTCCATGCAAAAAATGCCGACCTTTCAGGTTGCCCCCTTGCTCGTTTCTCATAAGAGGCTAATAGCGGCGAGCTTCTGCAAAATGCGAACATCCTCGAAACGCGCCAAACCTCGATCTTGCTTTGAAGGTGTGATTTTTTTAATGTCGTGGGTTATCGTGTTGGACGATCGATCGAAAGTTTTGTTTCATTATTGTTCGAAAGCTTTCTTCCTGTTGGATCGGTTCTTTTGCTCAGCTTTGGTGATATGACAAAAGCCTCGATCTCGTGCAAAATGGATTATTAAGCGCGTTTCCGAAATTCGTAGAACTTCCCCCTCGCTTTTGACAAAAACTTTTTTTCGTGAAGTTGAAGGTTAGCTTACTTGATTATCAGTGAAATGACTTTAATGCACAATGGAATTACGTCTATTCCTTGAATTAGTTATATTAAATATCAATTTTTACGATTTTTTCAACTTTTGATATAACGCATTTCAAACAAAGCTTTCCTTTTTTTAAGATAGAATTTATATTCCATTTTTCTCTTACCGTATGTTTCTCTGCATCTTGTTACGGGTGCTGTGTAACGAAAAATTCGTACTGTGAAGTATTTCAAATTGTGCCCTTTATTAGTGAAAATTCAAAAGAATAAAATTCGATAAAATAAATGTCCTACGCTTGTTGTGCGCATGATAAATATAAGGGAAAGGAATGGGTAATAGATTGCGTGCCACGTTTATTACGGAATATTTAGCACGTTTCCTCCTCCTGGTATGCCAATTTCACGTCCACGTCAGACCCTAAGCGCTGTCGAAGTTCCTCCAGTACTCCGACTTGGATTTGATCGACATCTTCGGGCGGACAGTATTCGTCGTCGCTTGATCTGAAAAGGATGAATTTTGTCATTTTTTTGGCTTAATTCTTCATACTGCGGACTTACACGTTTCTTGGTCACTGTTGTATGGAAATCGATAATGTCGTCGTGTCGACTTTATTGCATTTAATTTATGACTATGAAATGTCTGACTGTTGAGATTGAGTTTACTTTTTTGAGATTCTATTTTCTATATCTAAAATAAATTTTTATCTTTGATTAAGCGGTACTAATGCATCTCGTTGTGACATTTTAGCGAAGTTGTTTCATATATTTGTTATCAGGACTTTTATAATCAGAATGTTTATAATTAAATAAAAAATAATCATGCGCATTAATTATTAACCATAAACCAGCAATTTTTCTTCGTAAAATATAATCTGCAGATAATAGTACTTAGAAAGCTTAGGTTTCTTTTAAATATTACATTAGAAACTATGGTACGCAACAAATAAACCACGATTGTCACTTGAAAATCTAGAAGTTAACCGAAGCAATCGTGAAAGTTGATGCCAAAAATCACAAGTCAATAGAAAGGTACTACCTCAGACTGAAAAAAGGTATTACAATCGTATCAACCTCCACGCTTCATCCGTAACCTTGCATCCCAGATCGATCGCTTTAACATTTAATTTCAACACGTTAAGTGTTAGACCACATTTTCTTTTCCCTAAGTACAGCAAACTATTTTGATAGTATTATAGAATTCATGACTCGAGGCATTCATCGATATCACGCCAGTCAAAGCAGAGCAGCCAGTGAGGCATTAATGCCATGCCAAGTTGTACTTAACGTGTTAAAGATAAATCACGAAGTAGACCGGTTTTTGTATTCCTCCTTTTGTCGTAAAGGTCAATAAATGATGTTTATTCGATCCAGGAGTCCTTATAAAGTCCTTATCAGTCCTTATAAATCGCGAAGGTCGGCGATTAACGAACCCTCTAACCTTTCCGCGAAATTCCACCGCACTACCATCTCCTCGGTGCATACAAATTCGTTCAGCCTCGCTTCAAAATTTTCGGGACTCCTTGGCTAACACGGTCAGATCTCATCTCGACGAAGCACAATCAAGGGTAGGCATCCGCGGAGGAAGTCCTTTCCTCTGAACCGCCGGCCCTTTTTCCACCAATTTTCGTCCCCGCCCTTTATTTTTTTTTTTCCTTTGCCGCTGTTTAATCGCTGCCTGGCAAACTGCGAGAGAACCTCGGTGCCGTCCAGAGGCGACATCCGGCGGCGTTTCCGCGTCTCCCCCGGAAGCGAGGGCGGCGGCGGTGGGCGTGGGGGTTGGCGGGGGTTGGAAAAGTGAGCCGAATGGGGTTGGGATCGATTTTTTTTTGCTGCCATCGCCGGAAGCCGGGGTAGCGCCTCCTTAATTCCGTCGGGAGATGGCGCCAGATTAACCGTTTTACTGTTTATTGGGTTACATCGACGGCCGCTTTCTTTTAACGCGCGGTTTATCGATACTTTATTGGATCCATATTTCCTCGTTTTAGATCCTAGGGGCGGTAGAAAAATTCTCGCCGTTCCTGCGGCCGTAGGGAGATTAGGTACCACCGCTTTGTCGAGCGCTTCGAGACCTGGATGATTTTTATCGGTGTCCTGGAGGGTTAGGATGGAGGAAAGGATGAAGTGATACTCGAAGGATTTCTGGGTTAAATGACTTTCGTGCAGGTATCGATGGACAAGGTATATATTTTCGTGCATCGTGTTTTATATCGATGGATAGGCTAGCTATGTATGTAGCGCATAGGTAAGTTGCAGTGGCTTGACAATCCCTTGTTGCTAAGGGGCACGACTTTCCGAGAATCCAAAAATGCTTTTCACTCAGGCTCCCTGTATTTTCTCAGTTAAGTGCCAGAATCTTCATCAGAATATCGTAGACAACAGTAAATAAAACTCTCCAATTAATTAATCGTTTATTATAATCAGTGCTAATTTTAGGAGAACCGCTATAAATATCCATCGCACATACGCGTTATGTTTGCTCGGATCGATAGTATAGCGTTTTATTAACAGCGTTATATAAGTATCAAAGTTCGTTCCTTTATCGAGCTTTCGTGCCTCCTACGGCCCTCCAGACGTCCGCGATGCGGAGCGTAGAGCTCGAAGAGCCGAATCTCGTTTTTCCCGACTCTTTTATAACTCCGACAGACGTCGATGCAACCACGACGATCCGTGGCTGTCGGCTTAAAGTGACTCGGCGAAATTGGGAAACGGATTACGGTGGCTCGTCTTAATCATCCAGAAAGCGCGGCGCGGAACGGAGATAAAGGGATAATTAGCATTTGCCACGGGACATCGAGGACAGAGACATCTGACAAGGAATGCCGAAAGGTCGGGGTTTGATTTTGTGCACCCCTACGAGCCTCTCCCCTATCCACACGGAGGGTGGGGCTTGATGGTGCCCCAACATCCGTAAACCCACCCCTCGGACTGCCCTACCACGGCCCCTCCACGACCCTCCCTTTTTCTCTCTTTCCAGCCCTCCCAGCATCTTCTTCCACGCCATCTGCGACCCTGACGTCGAATCTTGAATAGGGAGCGGGAGGAGTGGAATTCAATTGGACGTTCTTTAAAAACATTTTGCGACCCGATTTTTTTGTGGCTAACCGCTATGCCGGTTACTCGGAAATATGTCGTTGTGTACCCAAAAAAATCTCGTTAGCGGATTGGATATTTATTCCGAGAGAAGTGTGCTGGGCCATTTAAAACTCTATAGGGTTGTAAAAAAGCAGTGACTGGCGTGTACATTGATAACCGAGTGTCTCGAGGGCCAGGGTGAGGGACTCCGTGGAATTAGAGTCGCCGAAGGCTACGTTTATTAGACAATAATTCAACGCTCGTGTATATGTTACAATGAAATTAGCAAGGATGAAGTCCATGTGCTATTGGAGATATTCATTTGTAATCGGTTTGCAAGTGTGAATCCTTCGGGTAATTATTATACAGCGTGACAAGGGCACTGATATTTTTGTTGATTCGCTTTATGCGTATTCTGATACACTCGGGTGTTATATATTTTTATATCACGAGTTACTGATATCGAAAAGATTTTATTCTGGATGTTATTGATGCTTATAGTTGTTAAATATGTGATATCGACGTTGTTATATTACTTCGTAAAATATCTACGAATAAGTTAATTTTAGAAGTAGAAATGTAAGGCTGATAACTTTTATAAAGGAAGTGTGCATCGTGTAAGTCATTATTAACCTCTACACTGAACTCCTCCTGATCAATATAGTATTATACAACATACTTCACGGCATTTAACAATTTTACGGTATATCTGTGCGTTGCGATTTATTTTAATCACCAAGATATTTGGGAAAGAGCGTGGGAAATAGCATTTATTGTAGCAATAATTTTTTCTAACCTGGCTATTGTGACGATCGTTGGCGGTGCAGGAAGAGCAGCTAAAAACGATCTGAAAGTTCCGCTAATCAGCCGATCGAGATCGTTTGCCGTCGTGACGTGGTGAGGGAGATCAGTGTCATCCCTTGTGCATCCGGCGTCGTGCACGATTTTCCAATCGATTTCCGATTGTTTGTAGACGCTCGTCACCTCGCGATAAATCAGTTCCACGCTCTCGTACCTGAAACGAAAATCAGAATTTGTCAGCAAAAGAAGAAATGTTTTGCTCCACCTTATGTCCCATTCTTGGTATTGTATTTAATATTGACATGTATGATCTGGACTGAGGTAGAATTTAGTACTACTTTTAAAGCAAAAACATACTAACTATCGAGTAATAACCTGATTTTTTCGCGATGGATCGAGAAATAAGTATTATATCGAAATATTTGATTAAATACGCATAACACAAGATGAACGTAATCGAAGGAAAAGTTGCTTTTTATTCTACATTTTGCCCCACGTTTGCAAAGTGCAGGAAAGCGTGAGTGGGAATTTGTATGGTAATTTCGCGGGTAATTTTCATCAGCGGTAGCGCATGTGCTTTTCATTCAAACGTTAATAAAAGTGCGGAGAGTAATAATATGGGTTCAAATTATTCCAGCTGAAGATTATAAAGTAACACAATCTATAGAAAATACATTCGGACATTTTTCCATAAGGTAAATATATTAGTAAGTGTATTATTATAATTTTTAATGCAATATCGTGTCACGTCTGACAATCCCCACTTTCTTGTAAATGTCTCATACTTTATCTCAAAGCGCGCGTGGCTTAATTCTGCCATCGCTGAAATATTCTCGGGTCAGGAAATTGGTAAGCATCGCACGAAGATCGTTTTACAACACTTTCGAGGTATTCACCCAAGTTAAAGCTGACCGTTTAAAATAAACAGGTCTTTCGCGGTGCACAGGCGCGCCCGAATTTTCCCCTCTCGAAAAACTCCGGCGAGACTCGAAAACACGGCGCAAAGACGATCCGCGAGCGTTTTTAACGCAAATAAATTAGGGTGGGCAAGGCGGATGGAAAGGAGTACGAAAGAGCGAGCAATAGAAAGTTTGTAATGCCTCGACGATAACGCGTGGCTGCAAAAGTTGAGGCATTTCCTGGAGGCACGCGACGAAAGTTAACACGGCCACAAGACCAGATCCGAGTGCGCGTAATTTGTGCCCCGCCCCTCCACCTTCACTCCTCCCTTTCGCCCAGGTCTCTCCTACGTTATCTCCTTTTCTCTAACTCTTTTATACCACCTCCCTCTCCCGGCTTTACCCTTATCTGATCATAAGTTTTCCTCATTTTCTGCAGCTGCAATTCCTCGTGCGGCACGATTAGATGACGCTTCCGCTGGCGGGACGATCGAGATTTTTTACAAGATTGCCGCTGAGGATATTATGGAGCCACTACTGTGGGATTACTCTGTTTTTGTACTTCCTCCGAAAGGCGTTTGTCACCAGGGAAACTTAATTTTTTCCAGACAATCGTTGATTTTAGTGGTCCTATCGAGCATTCTAATTCTAGCACTTAATAATTCTACATGCCCTATCTCGTTTGTTAGAGTTAGAATTTCTACGTTGACAAACGACGTTGTGTGTGGGAAAGTTGATATTTTTGGCCACTAATGCGTGGCTCAGAAATAATTAAAGTTTTAATCAATTTAAGTATTAAGTTAAATTGAAAATAAGAGATGTAAAGTGGTGCATTAAGATATGAATGGAAAAAAGGCGCGGAAAAATTGGATACTGGGGTAATTGGACCTTGACTCGAACCTAGGACTTTCATTTTTTTCGTTATTCGTTATAATAGGTATTGTAACGTATTGCATTTGATTCTTTCTTCTCTACGCACGCATTGACTTTTATGAATGTTTTTTTTATATCGACCATTTTGAACGCATGATACATCCTTTTTATAATAACTTTTATCATTCAATGCGTAATTATTCTTTCGACGACCAACATCGATCACTCCTGTAATCAATATCCCACTTTGAATGACCACACAAATTTTCACATCCACCCACTGTTATCCAACATCGCGTTATTCTCCATTTAACGTATTCATTGTCCTTGATTTCCGCTATCTATTATCATCGATTCAATTACTTTCCACCATCCATAACATCCATCCCCCTGATCGATATTCCTATCACGTTTGAGCACTATCATCCGACTGCTCTTTGTTGCATGACTCCAACAGCGCCACATTATTGCCATATTCCATCTTTCAATGAGCGATTTGTAAGTCGATCCCATCTCGGCATCGAGGACGCGCAGCTTTATAATCGATATTCCTACCTGTTTAACGCACCGTCATTCCACGGTGCTCCACCATTGGCCAATGCATCTTCATCGGGTTCGATTTCTCGGAAGAGCGTCTTTCGCGAGTGCCGTAATTACCGGCTATTCGCGGCACCTTGGACGCACGGACATCATTAAAGGTCCGAAGTTCGAACACGTTTCTTCCGAGAGAACCAGGTGTCCCTTGAAGAGCGGCGCGACCGCTTGCTAACGCGTTAACTGTTCGTAAGGGAAGGCCATCGTCGGACTCGCCGCCGCTTTTTCCTCGCTGAATATTAATTATTCTCTCCAAAGGCGCACCTGCCCTCGCCCCCGGGCTGGACATACGTATAACCCGCTCGTGTACATGTATCACGGCTCATGATCCTCACCGCAGATTATCCTAACAGTTGTGTAACGAAGTCGGTAACGATCGGTTTCGAGGGCACGAAACCGGTCCCGTACGTTGCACGAGCGGCTACCCTCGAAATTCGGGGAAATCGGCTGCCTCGCGTATTATCTCAACGAGAACTTTTGTTCCTCTAATAAGGTGCGTGCTTGACAAATCGAATGAAGATTGAGCGGAGGCCTCCGAGGACCTTGCGACCTTTTTACATCCGGTGAAGTACATCGGAGATTATACAAGGTATTGTTAGGAGAATTCATCCGACGAGACGCGTTAGTTTTATCGAACATAAGTATACTGCTGATAAGCAAGACGTGGAGCAAGCATGTGTTCAACTTGATGAAAAGGTGTTTTAGAGACAATTGTATATGATAATGATAACGTTGTTTAAAACTTTTTTTATTTTCTATATAGAGTGAATTATACCATGAAGATGGCGATTTCTATAAAATAAAGCAACGTTATGAAATACGGTAATTGAAAAAATGTGCTTGATAAATTTTGCGACGAATTTCAGAGATATCGAGGTATCATTATGAAGTTATATTTTGATGGAGAAAGAGATTAGGAGTTGTGGTTGCGGGCCATTAGAAGGTGTCCGACAAAGCAGAGAGAAAAGACTTAACTTTGGGTTGAAGAACTGCGCGAGGCTTAAGCACGCGTTGACGTTCGCACGAGAAAGTTAAAGACGTACACCATTCGAGGGTGGATATTTTCGTGCAGGATGAACGGGTGTAGGATCAGACTTCTTCGTATCATAAATAGGTGTTTATAGAAGGACTTCACAGGAGTGTGTACAGTATCTTCACGCGTATTTGTATCTTAGCGAACCGTACTTCTCCGTCGACTAGAAGAATCGTGCATCCTCGATCAAGCTATTGACTCCGCTTTCACTCTTGCTGTAGTTAAGTCGCTGTCTTACTAATGTAAGATATTTAGTTTGGCTTGATAGTACATTACATCTTTTACATTTCTGAAAGGCATTTCTTTTCGATTTTGGATTCTTTCCGATTCTCACGTCGCAACTGTTATAATGAGATTCAATCCTATATAGGCTCCCATAATTATGTAGTGTTTGCTCGAATCGGTCTGCATTATGTATGTACAATACGTTACGGTAAAATTAGCTCGTTTCTCCAAAAGGTACGTTCAAAAATACAAGCTGTCCACTCGATGACCGTAAAACTGTCCACTTGACAATTTTATACGCTCGTCGAATTCCGACAAATTCATCGTCTTGAATCAGTACCGTCCGCCGACTCAAAACCGGCACCTTTACCCCATCGTTAAATTGTGTAACAACATTTTCCCGAATTATACGGAGCCCGTAGTCCATTATAAAAGAGCAGGACTGGCGAGTTCCAAAAGCCGCAAACCGTTCTGCGGATTTGCACGGTGATTTTCTTCCGGCCTCCACGTACGGCCAAGCGGGAGAAGGGAGAAAAATCCGCGTGTGACGCTGTAATCGCAATTATACGCGTCGACGAAAAAAAGAGAAGGAGAGAAAGCAGGAGAAAAAGAGAGAGAGAGAGAGAGAGGGAGAGAGAGAGAGAGAGAGAGAGAGAGCAGAAAGTCCCTCTTTGAAGCAGCTCAACCGACGTCCCTTTTTTCCACTTATCTCCGAAAGCAGATGTCACAGTGAAATCTCACCGACGCTTTCACGCTTCTATCTCTATGATTCATATTTTTCGACGTGCAACCGGTTCTGTTATTCTCCGCCGGGCTTCTCCTTTTTTTCTTCCTTAACCGTGCGCAGCGTGTACTCGGATGGAGAGGGAAAAAGAGAGGGAGGGAGACAGGAAGAGAGAGCGAGCTGGGCGGCGGGGAGGGGGGGGGGGAGAAGGAGAAAGGGACAGAACAAACGACAGAGGAGGGAGGGAGAAGGAGAGAATAACGAGGGATAACGAGGAAGCAAGGGAGATACGGAGCTCGTCCGCATTGGCACGTCGAATGAGTTAACGGACAATGGTGGTCCAGGTTGAAAAAATAAAGGAAAGAGGGAGAGCGCGAGGGGTGGGGGCCCTCATTACGAGGAGAGGGGGAGGGGCGCCCCCGGTGTATTTGTCGATAAGGGGGCCTATATGCAAATGGCCGTCCCTCGACGAACGCCGGAAGAAAAACTCACCCTCTCGCCTTGGCTCGCCTCGCTCTCTTTCGCTCGGCGCACGAATAATGCTCTCTGACGGTTCGCCGAAGGAGAGCGGAGTCCAGGGGTAGAGGGGGTATAATGTATCGTAATCAGATGATCAATTATTAAGATCGCGGCAAAAAAACAACGAGGGTTGACATACGACTGACAGGAGAGGAACGTATCCGGATGCGAGGGGACCGGCGTCCTTTTTTTTTTTTCACCTCTCTTTATCTGCCTCACGGTTCCCTTCGACGATTCCTCGGGGCCTAACCGGCATTGAAGAGTTAAAATCGTTTATTCGAGTACTCGTTTATCGACTTTATGCTGGAACTAAACTGTATCGGGCAATAACGCTCGAGAGAAAGGAGTCATTTTCGTGGGACGGTTCTTTAATCTTCTGTATAGAGACGATGCTTGTCGCATTGAGGTTGAGAATATGCGTTTCCAATACTAAAATATTTCAGAAGCATATTAAGAGTAAATTATATGATCGATGGGACAAGATTCGAGTGGTAGAATTATTTGTTATTTTTTCTGCTTATTGCTGACGAAAGAGGGGGAACATTGCAATGGGTGTATAGAAGAATAGTAAGAAACAAAAATTGTCTATGTACATCATGATTATCTTTGCATGTTGCATTCTGCTGTAAAATAAAGATTCTTTTACTGTTGAGAAAGTTAGAAAATATTTTCGTCTTGCGTGGCAAGCGTTATTTAAAACAAATTATATTCTTCGATATTTGTTGAAGGAAATGTGCTAAAAGCAAGAATCTTTATGGATCAATGTAATAGTTATAATCTTATTCAATACCGTGTCTGCACGTTTTCATCGGTTTTATATTCCTTCCGGTTGCAAAGGACGTAACGGCCATGAAATCGTGCGTATTAAAAGCAAACACACGGTTCAGAGAGAGGAGCATTGTTTAGAAATCCCGCATAATAAATGTATCGCTTTCTTTCGGTTGAGACCAGCCCTTTTTTCTGAACAGGCGAAGGTGCTCTGCAGGCGTGTTTGCTAAGTTTGCTGGGACAATGGCTCGATATCGGGTTACCAATTTTTAATGGACCTGGATCCATTTGCGATCATGCGTATGATCGAAGCCAAAAGCTCATTATATATACCGCGAGTGAGCGTCCGTTATTTCTAACGCGCTGCATTAACATGGCAACTTCACCGTTTAGAAGTATTCAAAGAATTTTCGACTATTTTTTTGCGAAATGAATTTTTCCACATCGTTTTTCCTCGTTCAATAATTTTTTCAATCTTTAGTATCTTGTATCAAGGATTTATAGATGTTTAATTTAATAATATCAATGCCGATTATATTATAAATCCGACTTAAATTATAAAACCAACTTTTTTTTGTTAATAAAATACTTACGTAAAAAATAAAATACTTGAAATACGTTACTAAAATATCGACTAAATTTATAAAACCAACATTTTTTTTTGTTAATAATATAATAATTTGTTATTCCTATCGTTTGTATTACACACGTAATGTAAAGCTATAATACTTAAAACTGTATGACACAGCAAATCAGTACGAGGCAAGAAAATACGATGGTGTGAATTGCGTACGATAATCGTATCGTAAACGACACCTATCGATATCGATTGTCATGAATAAAAAGACGGTGCAAGGTATCAGAAATGTACCTGCCTGGTGGCACGTGCCTCTCAAAATACGATAATTTGGCGTACACTCGCAGGTAGCCAGGTTATGTGTTCGGGGGTACGGCAGGTATATCGAAGCCGATCCTATAGGGTGGCGGTGCCAATCAATAGATATTCACCCCATCGAACCATCGGTACCATTGTCGATACACGATGCACTGAGGTAGTTCGTGAGATACGCAGGTTGCACTGTTCCGCTGATGCAACGTGTAAACGTCAGAAATATGACGGACGTTGAAATGACTGGTTTGTAATTTCTCGTGAAGAATGTTGAAATTTACGATGTTATTTTACGAATAATTTACGAATTTTATATTTTACTTTACGAATTTGACCCTACGGAATTTTAAAATAAAACTACTTCCTTTAAGCATTTGTAACAGGATCAGCATTCCATTCTCCTTATCCAAACATAAAATCGAGGAGGATAATTCGTAGAAACTTTTTTGGAGGAATTACACGGAACAAGATCATTATCACAGATTAAGATTAGATAACTTCACTTCTTAGCGTGCTTGTCCATTCGTAAGATAAAGAAACCTTTGCATCGACCATCAGCTCTTCGGGAGACTACCTTTAACACTACACCTACCAGCCACTTTCTCAAGTAAATATATTTATGTATATCACATATATCCTTAAAGAAAAAAAGTATTAAAAAGAGACATCGACAGATCGTTAGAACGATTCACACTCTGCGGTAGAATCATGGAAAATCTCAAAAATTCCCCTACTACGAAGTACAACGATTTTTCTAAGAAACGACTGACCAGTAATTTTGGCCTCTTTGGTAAGTTAGTGTTGAACATCAATTCTTTGGAAGTCAATGCTCTTTGGACGAATATTATGATCCTGTAACGGAATCTAACGTACCCCTTTACATAAGAACTCATTAATTAAGGTCCGATCCAGGGACAACTGCGAATGCACGCGGCGCAACATTATCGTGCGAACGTGTCCCGTGCCGAGATAGATGGTGAGAGGGCCAGGACGAAAGGGACGGCTGGTTTTACATCCGCGCGCCCCGCTGAGCGAAAATTTGCATGCGCGTTACAGACTTAATTAGGTCACGCGCAGAAAACGGGTTGAAGTTCACACACTTCATTAGAAATTCCAGAGGGCTGCCCCATTTCGACGTAGGCCGCTTTCTCGCTTTCTCGCTCTGGGCCCTGCTCCTTATTCAACGCTTCCCATGATTTGCTTTTTATCACACAATTTTGTCACAGAACCCAGAACGAGACCGTGAAAAATTGTAATCTTATCTTCATGAGCATTGGCACATTTCGCTGATAGGAGGGATTTTATTGGTCCTGAATTAACGAGCGAAGGAATCTTTCGTTGAAGATTTCGCTTTGCATTGAAATCTCCGTGTTTGGAATGTAGAATTATATGTTTATGACTGATTCACAGTTTATAGAATATTTAGTTTAGAATTTATTATTATTATTTAAATCTAATATTATATATGAGTTTCTTATTTATTATATATAAGATTAGAAGATTGTTTACTCGTGACAATGAAAAATCGCAAGAAATTACAAAACAAATATTGAGAATCTCTTATTATCGTATTTAAAATTAAAGAACGCACATTCTAAGAGGTTCTCGCATTCTAAATTTTCTTTTACATCAAGTTCCTACTTTACAGAGCGAAATGTTGCAACACTATTAGCAATGGGTACGATATTTTAACGGAATGGCGTTAGGACTTTGCTTCAGGTTTGTCGTGCTAACTGCGAAGGAAACATTCCGCGAGAGAAAAAACGAGAAATGCGATATATCGTCGCACAGTCACGGCGCTCATTGTGGCCATTGTGGAAGGCATTTACATAAAACCAGCCCCTTCTAATTATAAATTTCATGCTGCGAGCGAGCAGGGGGCACGTCGCGGCCTTAGGATAGGCGAGACGATCAAGGTGCATCTCGCGTACTTTGAATTAGGACCTTATGCAAATGTCGCCCTGCGCATCAGCGTCAGCTGTCTTAAACTATTCCAAGACACGATCGCATGGCAAAGAAAATAAATCGGGGCAACCCGGAGGAGAAACGAAAGCTCTCACGCTGTCGGATCGATTCGTCCGTTTAATAGCGTACCCGTCATGTTTCTATTTCAATATTTCTATTACGAGCAAGCATTGTCCCCATGATTTACATGCGTTGGGATAATAGTGTTTGAAATTAAGTCTCATTTAAGAATGTGCAAGACGAACGATCAGATTCATTCCTGTACGCGAAGGATAAACTAAAAAAGATCGAGATATCGCAAATAAATCATAATCGACAGCTTTACATAGGATACAACACCGTCATGAATAGTCGTTATTTATCGTAATGTGTATAACAAAAAGTTCTTCAGGGCATATATCGCGTGGCTGCCATTTTGAGCAATGCCCAGATGATCTCGTTATAGCCAACTCCGCGTATTCCAAGAAACAATGCGAGCCCCGATCGGCGAGCAATCGACGCCAATCAGCAGGCCCCTCGTTGACATCGAGTCGTAATTGCGAACAATCCCCGGTTTTTCTGCGGACACGGCTTAACGAACTTTTCCTTTGTCGCGGAACCCCATCGATCGTCGGAACGACGTCGGGCAGGGCTAATAATAATTTTTTAAGAACTCTCCGCCAGCCTTACATCTCCCGTGATTCGTACAAATTACGATTTAAAGGTGCGAAGGTGGAGGAAAAGGCTCTGGGCCACCCTCTCCTTAGCCAGCCGTTTCGCCAGACGAGGAGTTTTATCGGCGGACATAATCCCGAGGAAGTGGAGGCGCTGGGGTCCTTTAATAATGTAATTAGCCCGAAGGATCCGGAATTTCTGCGGCGGATCGGGAATAAATTAATGCAATTATCCTCGATCGAGAGGGCCGGCCCAAAGGGGTGGGAGGCTTAACTTTTCTACCCCTTTCCTAGCGGCGACACCGCGGGGCGGTTCGTTCTTGGCCACGCTCATTGTCGATTCTTAGCGCGCCGCGGCTCCCTTCAACCCTGCTAGCGCGACTCTCTCGGCCCGATCTACCGGCTAACGCTTATTAACGTTCCACGGATTCGGCTCGTCCAATTAACCCGCTCCTTTTTGTGCCCGCTTAGACCTCGATCCTCGAACTGGTTCCGAATTAATGCTCGATGGCATTTAGGGCCCGGCGGGTGGCTCCTTTAATATGCTAAATATCCTCGCCGTTGTCCCTCGGGCTAAATGCGGCTGGGTACATGCATAAGAGGATATAATGCGCCGTCTATCCGACGCTTCGCGAAGACAACGGTTTTTTCTTTTTTTTTTACAGAACTATTAAAGGCGGGGATGACAATCGCTGGAATACGTAGTGCTCTTGTTTTCTGTCTCTTTTTTTTTGTTCCTCTCTTCTCATATTTCGCGGAATTGATCCTCGGGGGAGAATGATATGCTGCTAGTCTCGGGGATGTTTGAAAGGGTGGGATCAAAAGGATGAGTATCGAACGAGCTTCCTTTTTAAACGATTTACCTTGACATCGAAACTTGAGAATTCTTTGGGAACTGTGGATTCTTCCTAGAATTTGAATATCCGATACTTCGCGCGAAGGGAATAGGACAATGTTGTACGATATTTGTCCTTCTTTGATATTATTTTGTGAAATTTCGTGCTGGTTGTTTAGAGGAACAGCAGAGGGTTAATGTATAATTTTTCAAACTGTCCGTTCGACGATACGAATGCCTGTGAATGTCTTAGTTTAAATAGTCGCATTGCATGTCAAGCTTCCATGAACTTAATCCAAGTTCTTTATGCTCAAAGAATGTAGCAAAGTACGCGGATTAAGTCTTCTGCGAAATTCTATAGGCCTTATTGAAGATTGTGAACTTAAAATCTTTTAAGATATCAATACATTCGTTCTTATACATGCTGTCAAAAGCGCAGTAATATAATATGCATTTTAATTAACGTCCGGAAGATGTAATTAAGTTCAACAAATATATACTTTATAAAATATAATATACGATAAATGGAAATACAACTGGTTTTTGCTCCATAAGCTGATCCGAAAAGCCAATGTTATAGTATACGTAACAAATATTTTGAGAGCCCCAAAATGTCCAACTACGTACGTGTGTATGGCTTAAAAAATAAAATTGGGCAGGAAAAAAAATGCTTTGAAGTCTTTTATCTCCCGCTCGTCTCTCCCTCGCAGCAGATTTGTGGCTCGAATATGGAGCCAAAACGTTTCTCCGAGTTCGCAGCTCGCGAGCGACGTGATCTCGCACGAATTAACGTGCCCGCATATGAAAAACTGGCGGCCGCCTTCTCGTTCGTGTGCGCCACAAAAAGAAATATAACGAGCCGAACGAAGAGGGGAGGAGCTCGAACGATTTGTAGGAAGGGCACCGTCTTCCGCTCTTCTTTCGTAGACGTAGTACTCGGTTTGAATTCTCAGACACGGCCGCGTGGAACTATGCAAATGAATTAGAAGGGATCCAGGCTCGTAACTGGCACTCCTTGTTCTCCTTAAAAAGACGGGAGATCCGAGATTATCCTTGTTGCACTCGGTACGGGTTCTCATTGACACAATTCCCGGCTAAAACTGATATTCCCGAATACCAGGTTTGATTCTTCATTTTGTTAATGGAGCGTAAGAACTGTCGTTCAAATATACTGCTCAGCGTAAAGGTGTCAAGGAAATTAATCAATCGGTGGACTTTAAATATTGTAATATTTATAGCCTAACGAACACGATAAGTACCACGAATATGACAGACGCAGTTGTCTGATATAAAAATAGACGGTCATATTGGATTCAAGCACTTCGAAATTAACAAGCAACAATAAAGCGCGATGTGCAATCTATACCAGAACAGTGGTCAAGTATCCCAGAAATACGTATTACACAAATCATACAATACATAAGAAAGAGCGACACTTCACTTGGCGACAACGCAGATTTCAATGCAAAAAATATGATCGGAGAACATACAAATATAAAAGTACCTTTACAGAGAGAACCAATGTAAAAGCACGTCGGGCGAAAATGGGTTCAGAAATATGCTTTATCAAAATTCGGATACCTAGGCATACTTGGATGAAAGATACGAACGCAAAATTACGATAGGAGCACGACGACGCTCTATTCGAAGCGAGCAGAGGGGAGAGGGCACCGTGGTTCCGCGAGATCAGGATCCTCCTGGAAACGCCCTGAAAGCGCCAGGGTACGAGATCCCTGCGGATGAAGGAGCGCAAGGGGCACGACCCGCGATCCCGCCCGGGATCGAGAAAAAACGACACATTGTGATGTCTCGTATGCGCAAGGGGTCGCACCGTGGGACTAGAACAAAGGGCCACGATAAAAACTGGGCATGAACCCGTGGCCCGGGGCACCCGACATGGAGGAAGAGGAGGAGGAGGAGGGGCGAACGGGGTCCGACGGGGCCCCCGTGCTTTCAAACCCGATCCTATACTCTCAGTCGCGCCTATTCGAGCCGCGTTTCCGCTCGTTTCTTCGCTCATTCCGCGCCCTTTGTTCGCGGCATTAATCGCGAGGATCGTGAGTCGCCTTCGCGACGAGACAAGCCTGTCGTTTTACTCTGTGCGAGAGGATGAAAACCCTCTATCTAATCAGGCTATCAAATTAAACTAACCGATTGTACTGATTTTTATGCATGTTGTGGTGTTCCCGATCCAATTGATTATATAATCGACATGGTAATTTAGTGGCTGATGGGATCATTTCGGTTGGTTTTCGTGATAGTGCACGGTGTGAGCGGGGATGAAGATAAAAATGTATAGTTGAATTATTGGTTATTTTGGTATATTCCGAGCTACATTATATATATATTCAATCGAATATTTGACAGGGTGATTTAATGGTTCTTTGGATTTAGTTTCGATTATAGTTCAGCGCAGTGCAAAGAGGGATATAAGCCGTTAATATGGAAAAAGCTGCACTGCTTATTTTTATTTAGTTCTCTTTTATTTTGTTTAAACGATCGAATAATTAATCTTGATCGTAAATTCCTTTCGTTAAGCATTTTTAATTATAATCCAGAAGCTTTATGTGACCACGTTATAATTTAGGAAACTCGATTTTTGAGCATGTGTTGCATTCGTGTACCTCGAATATTCACGTCATACATACGTGGCGCGTTACAATAGTACAGTCAGGGGCATCAAAAGATTCGCGCAGAAGGATTTTTTGTGCCTCCTAGGATTTGTACGAGAAGTATAGTGCCGTCCAAGGATATTCGCTTTGAGCAGGAAGTAAGTTCCGTCGGATCCTGAGAACCGAGGACCGGAATAATCTCACCCCCTCTCGTTAAATTTGCACGCGCCGGGCCCAATCCTGATTCCGACCTGAATCCGGAGCAACCAGTTTTCGAGCAACTCGCGGCACGGTAACCCGTTCGCAGATCGAACTCCTCGTAAATTGAAAGGATCGTTTGCGGTTGAAGTGGCAAGTAAACCAAACCAGATTTCTAGCCGCTCTATCAAACCGTCGAGCGTTTATTTCCTATTACGATAACATCACCGCCGCACATAATCTTATCGTAAATTGCCGCGAAAATTTGTCACATCTCGTGAAACAAAATTTAGACGGAGGCAGAATTTGGCAAGGTGTCTAATTATAATTCTGCCAGTATTATTTATTTGTATAATATTATCGGAAGTCGTTATTGAAATACTTTGTACCTGTTAAAGCCTGAATAAAAGGTAATACGGCTCGTATCGATATACTCGATTGAAGTGTAGTGAATATCACTGTGACATCCGTCTTAAAAATCTAACTGGTAATATCGATTAGCCTACAGCGTCAGGTAGAATTCTCCAATGGTAATTTTGGCGGATGAAAACCAAAAGTGCAGAGAAAGTGTAGTGCGACGATACAAGAAATATTTCAAAACACAACGGCGTTATATTTTTCTTTAGGATTCTTTGACTTTACATATACGCGAATTATTATTTTAGCTTGCCTTTTCAATGACTTTAGGCTTACAAGATCCAAGCTCGCTAACTCGTCGCTTCGCGCAAAGTCTATATGCAATTTTTCGCAAATAGCTTTCTAAACGAAATTTATCCGTCCATTTAAGTTTCGACTTACGTACTTTATCTTCTCACTTAGGCGCTACTCCTTTTTTAATTAAATAATTTCCCTTTTCCTTAAGGAGGGACCGGTATTAAATTATACTTTAAACGAGTTTCTTTTCATTAGGGTGGGTTCTTATTATGCTATACATTATCGTATAAAAAATAGATCCTTGACAGGCTACAGAGACACTCGACAACAAGAATCAAGGTTAAATTCCTGGTGTAAAATAATCCTTTATCCACTATACCGTCGAGACTGCCTTAAGAGTAAGCGATGGAAAATTGAGTTGGAGGGAAATCGTGCCCGCCTGAGAGTTTCTCGTTGTTCTGGTCACTTTGGACACTGAACTGGGTTCAAGTGTAATTGACCCTAGGTCCAGAGTCATTCAATATGCTAGTCCCTCGCCGGGGGTGCTGCAAAGATGGCCGTCGTTATGTTGATGGCCGTACAATTGTGGGGATGTGGAGCATTGGGGCACCGCGAGATACCCACCCTTGTGTTGCTGGACGTGAATCTACTTGGGGGTGGTCAGACTTTTCAAAGATGGTCGAACAGTGAAAGGAGCCGCGTTACTGAATAGTTCCTTTCCCCGTGATAGGCGTTCACTTCTCGAATTGGAATATGCCTTTGAATAATATTGTATACTGTTAGAAATCAGGCTGATTTACTGTCCGTAAATTAATCGTTTAATCTACTTTTCAAGCATTTCTAAATTCGGTATAATATTATCAATTAATCAGCAATCAGTACATATATTTTACGTGACTATTTCATTGTATTTTTTTTTTTTTTCAATGTATTAGCTTCACAGTGCTTTTGCTATTGTACATTGCATTGGAATGTGTGAGACATACAGATATTCTGTCTCACAGAAAACTTCATCCCAGATGTTTAGACTTTATTTTCTTTTATTAAAATATTCACGTTTGAGTACTATAGTTTGCCGGATTGTTTGAAACAATGATAATAGAACTCTTCAAGTAAAATGATATAATATAAATTTCAAATTATTTAACAATTTAACATAAATTAAAAATTTAAATACATTTTACACTATTCAACTTGCTCTTTATTTAATGTATGTCATATCGGTTCCTATAATTTATTTTATTTGTATAATATCGTCGCTTGAAAAAGAATAAGAAGTTGTACTTAGTACTAATAGAGGTACAAATTGTATTTGCTTAAACGTTGTTTTTTATAGCGCAGTTATAAGATAATCTGCTTGGTTTCATTGGGGATCAGGGAAAATTTGTTTTATCAGTGTGCTCGTAAACAAACCGCGGTGCAGAGCTCGAGCATGACAGGTGCTTAAGCGGTGTTTTTACGCTAGACTTTCTTAGTAGATTGGTACCACGGCACGATTAACCGTGGAGATATAAAAGAAGAATTGTAACCGTGAAGAAACGTATTTGCCGCGCTTCTGTCTCTCTTAGAATTCTCTCCTTGCATCTGGGGTTTTGCGTGGATTATTATGCATTGGTACGAACATTGAACAAAAACTATTTCATTTGTCGGTTATAAATAACATTAATTTTAATAATGTATATATACTATTCCGCAAAACTGTGAGTATTGTTTAAATCGTATTTTTTTTCGACCGTGTAATATTGCATTTTATTAAAATCCCGTTGATCAACTAGGGATACGAAACACGTTTTTTATACTCTGCTTTTTTCGAAACAAATCTTCATCTGTCTAACAGACAGAAAATATATTTCGATCGACTCAGTATCGTCGAAAGTACACATATCCTTTCGTTGATGGAAAATAAAGTGTAACACTTTTATTAAATATCCTTTATAAAAACTCTACTCATTTATCGCGTAATTACTCTTTCTCTGATCATTTAACTCGTTACTAGTGCAAGGATATATATATGTTACCGCGAATGGAAAATGAATTTCTACTTGAGCAACATATTTTGTACCTCACAATCGCCCCAAGTCAAAGCAATTTGTACATTCATTAAACGTTGTTTGTAAAATGCACTTCCGTGTATCTAAGGATGGACAGATTTTAGACATACTCATTTCAATCTTCTAATTTCTTCTTTATGCAGAAACCTATCTTCCTTTTTTCAGCAGAGGGTACCCTTAAACCAGCAGGAAACGCTCTCCGTTCCCGGAGCTTTTGAAGTGGAAACAGTCTATTTTAAAATTTTCATTAAATCTCCCTTCCATATTACATCCCTCTTTGTACATCGCATCTGTAATTTTAAATCTATTTTTCTTCGATCCCTTTCTTTCCTCAGTTATCCGCAAGTGCGTTTATCTTTGCCCGCGGAGGACCGGCGTAGAAAAGTGCGAGACATCTTTCTTTTCCCCAGTATTCGTAAGACGAGGTAAAGGAGCTTCAAGACGAACCCCCCCCCAACCCTCCCTCCGCGCCCCTCGATTCTCCATTTGCAAATGCGGTTCTTACGCGGGTATAAAAACAACGTCGATATTAAGGATGCGGTTCGTGCGTGGAGGGTTGAATCCACCTGGATGGCTGGAGTGCCAACCCCCAGGACGCGAGGTTACATCGCGGGGGTGGGGGCAAGGGAAGCGATAGAGACAGAGAGACGGAAAGCGAGAGAAAAGGGGAGAGTCGGAGAGAGAGACAGAGAGAGGGAGAGATAGAGAAAGCGAGAGGGGGAGAGGAAGAGAAAGAAAGAAGGAAGGGGGAGAGACAAGATGGATAGAGAAAGAGAGGGACCGAGAGGGCAGATACGCCCGCGTATGGATTTGCTCGGGGCTGTTCCGAGGGTGAGGTTAGGACAGGGCGGTTTGAAAATGATGAAAAAGCTTCTTGCGTCACTGTCAGCCTCCTCCGTCGTCCGTCCCTTTCATCCCCGCTGCCTTCGCGGCCTCATCACCTACCGAAGAACCTACCGCCCTCGCCCTATCCATCTTAATATTATTATTTCATTCCGCGAGCCCGTTTTTTAGGGCCCCCTATCCGCCTCCCCCTCCTCCTCCCAACACCCCCCTCCCCCGCCACAGCCCGCCCCTTTTTCCTTCTCCCGGGCACCTCTAATCGTACGAGTACGTTCCCTTCGAAAACCACCCGCCGCCCTATGCCAGGGACCGATCCGCCCTCCGCTCCTTCCGGAGCACCATCACTTACGGATCAATAGGGTATGGAAGATAAACGCACCTAGAGGGCATCCAGAGGGGATACGCGGCCGTGGGGCGAAAGGGAGGAGGCGGCCCCGTATCCCTCGATGTTCCTCCGTTTCTCCTCGGTGGAAGGCCGGAGATATTTTTTTTTTTTTCGCTCTTTTCCGGCGAAAGCGACATCCTCGCTGTGTGCGTAGGCCGTGCGGGAAATGCGGATGGGGTCTTGGGGGAGTTTGGCGGGAACGAACGCATTGTCGACCGCGCGGTGGTAACGACTCCGTTATTTGCGGTCTGACCGTTGCCGGTGGATGCGAAGGCTTGAGATGGCAAAAAGGGGTAAGAGAAAGTTCCTTGGGTCGATGGCTCTCAGGTGAGAAATGAGAGAGGTACGGTGGGAAGTATGTTGCTGCTGGATTGCTTGTTTCATCGGACTTATTATTTTTGTGTGAAGGTATACGAGTGGGAAAGGGTTCGAAGGGATGGTGGAGGAACGGCTGTATAGGCGTTCGTTTGTGATGTATTTATTCGCTTCGGTTGGTGGAGCTGGGAAGTCGGTGTTGGTATTGAACTTCGTCGCGAATGGTGAAATATTGGAAGATGTAGTCCAGGGGAAACGGTAGTTCCTTGTTCGTATCGTTACACATGTCTTCGTATAAGATACGAATTAAGGAAGAGACGCATCGGGAATTCCTTAGCAACTTCGATTGCGAAGGATCGAACCGGTTGATCCTAATACCCGCTCACAGCGATGTCTACTTTAAAAGCCGCGTCGAAGCTTTTCGGTTACTCGATATATTTGGTGCGCATTTTGCCTCGCTGCCGGGAGGATCCCGCGTATAAACGAAGGGGGACTTTATTCAACGTCATTTCTTTTATCGATGAACGGGACGAAGCCCGAGTCCTCTCCTCGAAGAAGGAAATCGTTAGGAGAGCGACATGCAAATTCGTTCGAAAGTTTCGCCCACCTCCGAGTCTAGCACCCTCTGGGCAAGAAAATCGGGACAAGGGCGGTGGGCAGAGCCCTCGAAGAAGACGAAGGAGCGGCGATAATGGTGGAGGCAGAGGTAAAGGGAGAAGAAGAGGCGGAACACGGCCGAGAGAATGTTTTCTGTTCCTGGCTCCTGGCGATTTATGCCCCCGAAATCGCGCCGTCCCTGGAAATGAAACGTCGCGAACAAGAAGGGTAGGGCGGAAAGAATGGTTGCACGTAAGGAGGGTGGCGGTTTTTCTACGTGAGGCGCTTTCGCACGACCTCGTTGTCCCGAGAAAAATCTAAGATATGCCTCGAATCCGGGGGAAGCTCGATGCTCGCCGCCCGAATGCTCCGCTGGTACTCTAAGCGAAGATCAAAGGGGGAGCCTTTCCTCGTTACCCCAAAGATTCTTCGAGTTTTCGTGGGTGGCAGGAATATCTCGAGATATTAAATCTCCGCGTATCAAACGTCGTTAACGTGAAATGCGATATCCAGGTGTGTGTGTGCGTGCGTTTACAGACACGCTTTCTCCTGATATAAAATATATTAAGGAGAGTGGGTTCGGAGACCATTCCTTTTTATCAGGCACCGTGCTTTGCGAAGATAGAAAAAGAATGGTTCGCAGTTTTGTACGCTGTGACATGGAAGTATCGGGGTTGGAGTGTGGTTTTATTTGATATACGTAATAAATATAAATTTTCGAGCATTGAATCGAGCTGGTAATGAATTTCTTTCCTATTATGTTATTATTCTTTCCCATTATAACTCCGTGTGTTCTTTCACGATAAAACGAAAAGACAAGATTTTCACCGAAATGGCACGCCTGCGCTTGCTTCAGAGATTCCAGTCATACTTCCATGGTATCGGATATAGCGCAATACCTTTGTAGAATGACGTACCATCGTGATGTACCATCGTCTGCTTTGCCTACTTTATTCACCTCTGAAATTCTGAGAGTTGGAAATTACTTTGAACGCGTCCGTACAAGGTCCGCTTTTTCAAATATTCCCCTTTGCTTTCCTCGTTTCAATCTCGAGTATCTAATGGGAGGCGTCTCTTTATTACGTCGTTGTCCATTGAAAGGTCCAGAATACGATTGAGACCTTGCAGGTGACCCGAGGCTGACTGTCCGAGAGCTTTTCAAGGAATGGCATGCAGATCAAAGAAGTGAGGTTCATTGTCTCGGACCTGGCCTTCTCAAGGTACTTTTACGAGCGAGGAAAATTAAAAATACGTGGTTCGCGTACCTGTGTAATATTCTGTGCGATTTGTGATTACAATAGGAATACTAAAAAGTTCATCTGGTTTATTAATGCTATTTACGGTATTAACACTATTATTCTAATTTTTTTATATCATTCTTACACGGTTACAACATTGTTCTCTTTACGGTCTTTGTTTACGGCTCGTGCTCAAACAACTCGCTGAATCAGAAGTTTTAATGTATAGCTTTCAAAGTGCGTTTGGATTTACGAACGATACTTACGTGTTGCAACTGTGAAAGTATTTTACAGAGACACACAATGCAAATGGCTCGAAGCGGGATAAACAACATAAGCGGGCAGTAAAAACGTTCTAAAACTTAAAGCACAAATACAGAACCACCCATCGCCGGTTTATGGCAAACAAATTCGAACGACAGCCAATTATTTTGATATTTTCCCCCATAAATCCGGCAAAATACGAGATAACGGCCGCCTCTGGCTCTCGGCATAAATGCCAAACCGCGTGCTCGGCTCGTTTTTCAAGCTTCGTGAATTTTTATCGCGTCGCGACGCATCCGCCCTTCCGTGCCATATTTCTATGGGCCACCCGATAGATTTTAGGTGGCCTGCTCAAAAATATTGTCGAGCAAGATAAAATAAAAAGGAGGAAACAATGCTGAAACGCTCGGTTTTGGATCACTGCAGCGGGCCTTTTCATCCTCCCTCCTTCCTCTCTCCATCTCTCTTTTCCTGTTCTCCGCCCTCGCCCCTCTCCCCTGGCCAGCTCACTCTCGCTCTCTTTTTAATCGCCTGCGTGCCGTCGGCGCAGGGGCGCGGATGGCAATATGCGAAGCGAGCCGAGCCAAGCCCGTTTAATATCGCAGATCGAGGCACAAATGAATATTCATTAAACACATTTTTCCGATTTTAATTACATCCCCTAAGCGGATCTGGTCCGGGCTTACGCAGCGGTTCCCCGGTCTCTGTCTTTCTCCATTTTCTCCTCCGCGGCCTCCCCCGCCCATTCCCTCCCTCTCTCTCTCTCTCTCTCTCTCTCCCTCTCTCCTTCCGCCTCTCATTCTTCTCCTTCTCCACCCTCTGACCCTCTTCTTCTCTCCGTCTCCTCGCTCCTCTCTCTTTCCCTCTCTCTTTCTCTGATCCACGCCGCGCTTTTTAATGAAATCCCCGCGGTACAGGAGCGACGAACGCCATTATTAATATCACCGGTCTTATCTTTGCGCGCAATAAAGAATTACTTTGTTATTAATTTCAATGTCCGGTCTTCCACTCCTTCCTCTTTTCCCCCCCCCCCCCTCGCCTCTGGCGCCTCTCGATCCCAGGGTACCGTTCATCGAACCAAATTGGCATACCGGAGAGAGCATCGAATTGAAATACTCCATCCGACGCGGGCGAGATACTTCCGGCTGAGATCCTCGCGTAGCAATTTCATTTTAAAAAGCTACCCACGCTCATCGGCACGGAACGGCACGGTTGTTTTCTCCCGTTTGATGTCACCGATTTCGGGAGTCCCTTCTCGGGGTAAGTAAGTCTCCTCGGTGCATCTCGTCATCGAACAGTTGGAAAATACCTCTCGACGGGACTTTTCGTTTTTGGAATAACCCTCTACGTTTTGTTCATCACTGAAATGCAGAAAAAGGTGCGTAGAGGGAAACTTGCTAATCGAATATTAGCGGGTTAGCTAGGTTTTAGTCTACATTCGGCAGATCAAATTAACCGTAGATTATTGAAATAAAAATGAGGATAAATCGGACATAGGTTGGAACAATATATTACGAGCCTAACATCGCGAATCGGAAGAATCTCAGGCTGGTATTGATTCATAAAGTTTTCTTCCAAGCTTCATCAGGCCTTCGGAACAGAGAGGAAACGTGATCAGGTATAGAGCAAAATCCGAGTACCCAATATTATGCGCCACGACGAACCGCACCCTATAATTTGAAAGGTGTTGAAATTCAAATTTGCCGCGACACCAGTTCACCTCGTGGGTCGGCGATTCTGACTTTTTTCCCCGGATCATCCAGACGCCACCGAATTCTACTTTCTGCCATGCCCACACCCCCGTTCGCGATCGTGCACACATGACGCGATGGCGAACGACGGCCGGACGACGCATGCGCGGGATTTTCCTTTTTATTTTTTTACTTTCTCGCACTCACCCCCTCCTCACCCTGGAAGACGAGGGGTGGTTTGGTGGTCGGAGGTGCGGGTTCGCGAAGTAAGGGTGTTGCCACGGGCAACGCTAACGAGCTCCATGAGCGACGTCAGATAGAGCAACACACCCCCGTGGCACCCTCAGGAACACCCTCCCTTCTTGCCGGTACGACAAACCTCGTAGAAAGTTGGTTATGTATAAATATACCCTCTTACGTGGCCAGGGCCTATGCAACGCACGATAAGGGGCCAAGAGTGGATGAAAAGGCGGGAGAACCTGGTATGTGCAACTGGATTCGCGTCCATTGCGCGGATATTATGCCCTTAAAACCGAAAATATTTTTCCCGATTCCTCCAACCGTCCTGCAAACTCGGATTTTTATACAGACGTGCCTTTCATGAGATATATATAAAAAGTAGTCTGTAAAGTGCGCGATGAGTTACGTGTAATTATGTTGATTAATACACGCGTCTGGTTTAGAGAGAAAAGGTGCGAAATATTTTACCTAACTGTTACGCGGTGTCGTTAGTTGGATACGTACGAAACTAATAATTTTAATCTCTAGAATTAAAGAAAACGCACTTGGCTTTAATCTTTGAATTAATCACTTTGGGAGATAACAGTTTCAGTAAGAAATATTTACTCCTCGTTCACTTCCATCAGCTTGTAATTATTCGTTAGCGACTTTTTCTATTATTCACAAACCGACGGTACAAACACGCATGTCTGAAAAGATGACCAAATACCCGTTTGCCGTGAAAGTTGCGGAATGCAGAGTGAATCACGAGTGCAAAGAGAGCAGAGAGTAAAAAATTGAGAATCCCACTTTACACTTATCTTTATCTCAAGGCTCTTCTTCAAGCTTAGATTCGTAATATTTCAAGGAGTCGCAGTTGCGACGACATGTCGACGGCAGATTCAATTTGAAAGGTCTCAAATTATTAATCTGTGGGAGATAATGCTATTTATTTTCGGGGAATTAATTCAGGATTAAAGGGTTCGTTCTTTCAGGAAGATTTCAGGGCGAGAGCGGCGCGGTTAGGGGCGAATCAGCGGGGGGTTTACAGGCCGCGACGGGCTGTGGGAGGGCGGTTGTCGGAGCGGGAAGGCAATTACGTAATCAAGTAATTAGTCCCTGACCTCGGATAACAGGTTTCACTGTGCCATTCAGCCGTCCCGATTTCCACCGGAATCTCATTCCATCTTCCTTTTTGCTCCGCCCTGCATTTTGGGCCGGCTTTCGTGCTCGGCATAAAATTTACTTTCGTTTTTCATTTCGACCCCGTGCGTGTATTTGTTCGTGCTTATGGCGGTGTAAATTCGATATTTCAGTGCAAAATTCTATTCGCTTTTAAATGTTACTATATCAAATCGATTACTTGGTATGGCACACATTAATTAGTTATAAATATTCTTACATCCTTCCAAGAGATAATAGTTTGTGTGGCATAATCCTCGCACGTCGTACCGATTAATATTTCTTCATCTAAGGTTTAATTAAGCAATATTTCATTAATGGGTTCAAAATTTATTACTAAGCAATTTGAAAAATTAATTGCATTTGTTTGTATTACCTGTTTCAATATGCATTAAACTATAGTTTCCTCAAAAAGTCTCGTATGATGATTGTCCTTTTAAACATCTAAGTGTTGCAATTTCAGGAACGCTTCGCGTATTCCAAGTTTAATTGACGTATCTCGAAATAAAGGTTTAACCAGCGCCAAAGTTGTTTCATGGAAATGAAGTGGAGTTTCTCTTTTCTGGAGAAATAATTCGCCGTAGTCTAACAAACGAGTGAATGCGCGGAACGAGAGTTTCTCGAAATTAACGGATTCCTTTCAGCGCGCGGTATCGCAAAAAAAAATTAATTGCATTCATTTGTCTGGGAAACTTTGGTTTCTGATGTTTTATACGCATAGACAAATCTTTTCTCGCATATGCTTGTCGGTTATATTATTTTAGACTTTTGGTGTCGAACTTTTAAGCAGTTTTGAAAATATCTTCTAACACATTAATAGTCGATCGGGTGAAATTATGTTTTCGCATGTGCAGTTAAACATATTCAAATAGTTTTCTTTGCTAACATTTTCTTGAAAATTCGTCTATCTCTGATATATTCTGAGAAATAAAAAAAAACGTCGTGATCGTCAAAGCTGTTGCTCTTTCGAAGTTGAGTCTCGTTCGCGGTTGCTACAGCGTGTCGTTACAATTTCCTTTGCTGCATAAAATTCGATTGAACCGAGCAAAAGGCATACGGGTTGGTCGGTCCTGGCTGGTCTTTTTACGAGAAACTTTTGGGGGAAATTTTTAAAAGCACGGCGAAACGTAGGCGGGCAAACGAGTTTCGTACAAATTGGTGAGTTCCTTTTAGCAAACACCGCCGGGGGAAAATCATTATATTTGAACCATCCACACTATACGGGCGAGAAATTACATCCCCGCACTCGTTAGACTTCTGTGCGATTTCTCTTAATGAGAACGGTGCTCTGAGTTCAGAAGAAAAAGATTGACCTCCGTAATATGAGCCTCCGTCGTGTACGCCAAAAAGAAACTCTCCTCTGTAAACACGCGATAGTGTCTTTAATAATCGGCGTTATGTATTGTTCTTAAATTCCATCGTAAAATTATAAGAAAAAAGAGATAGAGAGCAATTGTTCCTTGGAAAGAATGTTTTCAAACGAATACTCAAAATTATTCGAGTCACTTTAAACATCAAACTGCGTTACTCCACTTCAGTCGTTTCTGCTGTTCGCATATTTGTACGGAAAAATTTAGAGAGTAATATTATTATTCGTGACTAATGGTTTATCCAATTAATCCGTTTACCATCCAAGGCATCCAATTAGTTGAGTAAGCGCAAAGTAATTTTATTGTCTTCGAGGAATCGCGCATTATTTCCTCTGTTTCGCGACAGACACGGCGCATTTTGTCCTCACTTTTAGAGATTCACGAGCTCACGGGGTACGAGGGTGACATTAAGGCCCGGGGATTGACATCGGGCACTATAGGAGGGGAGCAGATCGAGCCTTACTTATTGCTATATTTTAATATAACGACGGTATAACGATGCCCCGCCTGCTGTAACGTTTATTCCGATACCACCTCAGCTCTCGTTTCTTCGGCCCCCTTCGCCCTACCGCGGTTTCGCTTTAATATCCCATTCTCAATGCCTCGCGTGTATCGCCCTACGCCCATCGTTCTCTACGTATAAAATGCCCGCGATGAACATTACTTCGTACGAGGATCCCTGAATTTCGTCGCGTTACGAGCCCTCCATTTTGCATAATCGTATATCGCAATATTTCGAGAAGAAAATGTCATTTTTGCAAACAAGTTATCGTGAGATAGCTTCGGAGAATAAGCTCGTTTATTTCGCTTGGATACATCTAAATTTATTGTAATTCTGTCCTCTTCCTTCCCTCTCTTTTGAATCAAATAATAAATATACGTATACGTGGACACATATATATTTGATAAGAATTTTCTGTCAAGTTTTAGGATAACAAATTGCATTTATTCATTCCGCGAAATTTCATTGCAACAAAGGCTCCGAGTGCACGCATCTACATATAGTGGAATACGATGTAAGAGCGGAAAGAATACCGATGTCTTGCACATAACGAGGCAATGATCGTTTCTGCAATTTCGCTAACCAGTATTATCATAATTAAATTAATACTGTTACATGAAAGAGGGGGAGAGGAAAAGGGAGAAAAACAGCGAAGAGCAATGGTATCAGGTTCAGCTCGCAATGTTCAGTCACATAGTGGAAGAGAAGGAATCTGGACGATGGAGGAGAAATGGTCAGGACGAAGGTATCTCAGCGGCGGAGAAGAAATGATCAACGAGAAAGAAGTCACAGGCGACGGTGTATTCTCTCTCGATTATTGTGCCCCGCACAAAGCGCGGCTCGTCCTTCGTTTCCATTCGTCCCTGCTCTCACAGCCACCCGTCTCTGACCGTCCTTCTGTATCAGTTTCTCCACTTACCGTCTGCGCCTTACTGGATAATGCCGGCTTGGATATAATAACGCTCCGGCGCAGTGCACAATACGATATTTTCTCTTGGTAAATTATCCCCGTGTTGCTGTCCCGAGCTTCTGCTCCTTTTCACCTGGTTCACCTCCTCCACCGTCCCTGCCACCCACTTTCCCCCCCTTCCCTCTCTTTACCCCCTTTCGCCCCTTGCCGCGTTGCTAGGTCAACTCTCCTCGCTTAACGCGTCCCGGAATTCGCGAAATTAATTTCCGATCGCGCGTCCTTTGGAGATCGCTCAATGGATTTCTTCTCTGTCCATCGGTTTATGGAATAATATCGCAAGGAGAAATACGCATAATTGTACTTTTGTAATGCAAACCCGGGGGACATCGTTGAGAAGCTCATGCAACGGTTTCTCTCATATTGGATCAATAGCGTTTGTCCTGCCTTGAAGACAGGAGGTTAATATTTCTGGCGTTGTTTTTCTGGAAGTGAGATATTTACGAGATGAGCTGTACCTTCTTCTAGCTTGATAGCCGTATTCGTCGAGAGGTGAAATGTATACGGTCTTTTGTGAAAATGCATACTGTTCTTGTGCGTTTTTGTGTGTGCACTTTGTATAACTATTTATGGAGTTTTTGGATATTTTTTTTTTGTGCAGTTTTTTTCCGCATTTCATATCTACCGCACAAAAGCAGATTTGATTGTACGCGTTTACTTGCTCGCGGGATATGCAAAATTGAACAGGATGATAAGAATGTATTGGACTGCGCGTATTGGATAGTTTTCTTAATACGAGTATACAAGATTTTAAATTCATATTCGGCACTGTAAATGTTATCTTTTCGCGTCGTGATCGAAGTGTACCGACTTTAAATCCAATTCACATAATGCCGGCTGCTTTCGCCCCCTTGCCGCATCGTCCTGGGGATGGAAAAACGTGGGAGGTGAGAGAATCCAAACAAACCCGGTCCAAGAGATTCGAAAAAGCCCGCGATCTAAAGGATTTGCAAAACGATTCTCCCCCTCGACCCTCCTTTCGATGAACGAGAGACGCTGTGATTGCTCGAGGATGCAAAACCGGTCCTCCTTCGGTTATTTTCGATCCGATTGAAAGGAGAATATTATCCAGAGACGGTTTTTCAAGGCCGAGAATGGGGCCTCGCCAATTTCCTTGAAACGCATCGCGGCAATCGCGGTGTGTTCGCGTAAGTGAGTGGAAATACACCGTATCAAATGGTGATGCAGTGCAGTTGTTAGTATTTAGTGGTTTGTCAGCTGATCGAAAAAGGTTTCGCTAAGAATGTTGTATTTAAGTCGTAAGCAACAAAAAATTGATTTATAAAATTCCAAATATACCTCTTTTCCTTTTGAGGAATTTAAGGAAAGAAAACGATTGCACAAGCTTTCTCTCTATTACACTTCGATCACTAGGTGTTCGATCATTTGTGTATTTACATATTTTTCTTTTTGAAGATATGCCGATGTAGATGTATTATATACTGATCCTGCTAATCATCATATTTCTTCTTCGTGTTAGACGAATTACACAGCATTACTACCCATGGTTGTTAATAGAAAAAACAATATATCACATGCCAAGTCCTCGGTGCTGAGCACTAACGTTGTATCGTAATCGTAACAATTTTAGAAAAAGATAAATTCCTTCAACCATTAGAAAAGTGTCCGAAATAACCTAGTTTTCCATAGAACGGCCTTCTCCGGAACTCCGTTATCGAGCAGCTTCATCCACCTCGATATCCAGCACTTCCCTCAATCGACTTTTCGCGCTCGAAATCGTGGCTGCATACCTGGCCGGGAGAGGAGTCAGGCGCGGAGCTCCCGTCGCAAAATAATCCCCTATACCGGCTTATTGATCAGATCACAAGTCGTTGGAGCACGTCACCCCATTTTGTCCGCCCCTCCCCCTCCCTCCCGCGCCCACCCCGCCCGCCCTCTGTCCTTCTGGTGGCCCCCTCAGGAACGGGGCATTTTTATTCGTGCAGTTTCGCCCCCCACGTCCTTCCTTCCATCTCGCCTCACCTCGTCGCTCGTCTTCCCCCACGACGCACTCTCAACGACACTGGGGTGCCGGAATCGCCATTTTTTATTTCACCTACGTCGAGGAACGGCCGCATGGAGATTCATTAATAACAAGCTGCGGTGGTTCCTACGAGGATTAGAGGAGGAAGAGAGTGTGAGAGAGAGAGAGAGAGGGGTGATCGAGAGAGATCGACGAGGGAGGGCTCTCGTTTGTTAGGCAGGATCAATCTTCGAATGGATATTGGGGGAATGAGAAAATTGTGCGAGCTTGGATATTTCGGGGATTAGGGGACACGTTCCAACGTGGCGAGCGCGAAAGGAATTGGTAAGATATTTCCAGTAGTCGTTGGCCTTTTCTGCCCAATTTTCGCGATTCGCGAGCGAAGATTCACGGTAATATGGCGGAACTTTTAACACGGATATTGGAGAAAGTGGAAAGATGGCAGATGCTTTGGTAAATGTAAACAAACATTTGTAGTAAGTTTTTGTGCATTTTGTCGTTGCAAATACAATCTACAGAGTGCTGCGTGATCGGGGTGTAAGCGCGAACGAAGAAATGCGAAGAATATACCAAAGACTTATTACTCGCCATTGGCGCACGCGTGATCTCTCGGAAAACTAAAACTTAAAAGTAGATAAAATCGCGCCGCATCTTAACCCTCCAAATATTCATCACATAAAACACCTGCAATCGTTGTTACCAAACAAAAAAAAAATCAATTCAAACCTCGCACAGGCCGATGTACACGAGTCACTCTTCCTCCCTGCACTCCCCAAAAACATATCATCAAAACCAAGACAGCGCGGACCCCTGTTTAAAAAAGTGAAAGACAGAAAATCGACCAGGAAGGAACAATGACCCCAAACTCCCCTCCATGAATGACCCTATGTACCAAGCAACCGGGAGTCATTTACGTGTCCTGGATGAAGTAAATTCAAAGAGGAAGGGTTGCGTGCCACGCTCGCTGGTGCTCAGAATGAATAAATAAAATCCATATCCTGGTGCACCTAGAAAGGAAGCCGGGCAGTTCTGTTATGCGTCAACATATTACTCCTCCTCTCTCGAAAACCGAGGGCCTGCCCGCCGACACTTTTATTCGGCCTCGGTCCTCGGGGTTGGTCCTCGTTGAGTAGCGCCTTAGGGTGGGCCGCTGCAACGGAGAAAGAGGATTTTTGGTGTTTCGCGAGAGCCGGAGAGTAAGCCGAGGGCCGGAGTGGGACGGAGCTCGGCTGGTGGGGGTCGGTTAAATAAGGAACAGAAATAAATAGGAAGGGAAGAAAGGAGCTCGTTAGGGGGTCTCCGCGAGTTTCTGAGTACCCAACTACCCGACCAGACCCTCCTTCCGCCTCGCTCTATCTCCATCCCCATTTTTCTCCCTCCCGTCGCCATTCCCGCCCCTCTCGCCCGCGCCTTACCGCTTCCGATTGGAGCAATATTTTCAACGTTGATGTTTATTTCTTTGCGACCAGATTTCTCAAAGAGCGCCTTATCGAAGCGCGAGGAGCGGAGGTCGGTGCTGCGAGAGGAGATAAAGACGTACGAGGCAGGGTATAATCGATTTCGGGTTTCTTCCTCGTACAGCCCGCGACGACTTGTCGGACCGATGCTTAAATGTTTAATGAAAAATAACCTGGATTTGTCCTCGTACTAACTGGGGGAATTTATAAAATGGCATTCTTCTTTCTTAATAAGATTTGCGATATTGGGTATTAAGGGACTTCATATTGGGTCTTTTGATAACTTTCTCGTATAGGTATAGCGATGCCGCGGATCAATTTTTTTAATCTGCGCGGGAAAAGGGGGATTCGTGTTTACCGATTGCTCGAGGCTTACTCCACCGGTTGTGATAAATAATTCTTTTTTACCCGATGACGCTTTTAATGCCTACGAGGCAATCACTGAATTTTAGGCATGATTGACTAATTTAGTATTGATGAGTATACTTTTGTATCAAATTGAATTTGCTGACGGTCAACTGTGTGGGATAGGCGAAAAGGTCGATGACCTTCGCTATACCTTTATAGTTTTGTACATCTATCTGACCAGTGGATCGTGAATTTAATTCGTACATATTGTACCTTTTATTACGAATCGGGATTTCGGTATCGGGCGCAAAGAGAGAGAGCGATGATGAGAAAAAGGAGGTATACAGGAAACGGCGAGGCAATTCTGTTTAGTACCCATAGAAGTGTTATTAGAAATTCCTTACGCAGTTCCCTCTCACGCTATCGTGGAAAATGAGATTACATTTCGCGAATGATTCAACATTGGCGAGGGATAACACCCTCTCTTGGCATCGCACGATGTCCAAAGGTGCAATAGCGATTAAATTTCTTCGACCAAGCGATTCACTACATTTTTCAATCAGTCTTCACATACCTATACACTATGAAGAAGAGAAGCATCATCGATTATTCGCATCCACTTATGTCTACTACTAAACATCTATCATTTAAACATTCATCCCGTATCTCTTCCCCTCTAAACTCAAAACTTTAAAAAAAATAAACGATTCGCCCTCAATCTTCCAAGAAAACACACACAAAGAGGATCGCGTAAAATCTCAATACCACTAAAAACAGCACCCAATTCTTGATCCTAAACATTATTCCTCCATCCTACCCGTGCCAATTCCAAACCCACGTCACTAATCGCCTCTCCCTCTACATACTCCAGCGCAAGCCCTCACACGCGTGCACGTTCCAAGAAGGGGCGAAGCGCTATCGATCTATCGGAGACCGTCGAGCGGCCGTCCCTCTCGCCGCTCAAATCCTTTCCTCTCAAGAACGCATTCAACGAAGCATTAATCGCTCCTGACCGCTTTAAAATTTAACGGGTTAATTTCTCCCGCAATACCTCCAGCGCGAGGGCTCCGCGCCGAACCCTTTCGGCCTCGGAAGGCAGGGAGGCATGCAGGAAGGAAGGAAGGACGGAAGGAAGGAAGGAAGGAAGGAAGGAAGGAAGGAAGGAAGGAAGGAAGGAAGATCGTCGCCCCGGCGAAGGGTCGGGCCAGGTTTTGTCGAGGGCTTTCGTCGGTGAGTTTAACGGGGTTTTGCCGGTCGACAGGCGCGGTGGTGTGGGTCGGTCGGTGGGAGGCGGTTTAGCGAGTTACGAGCAATTGCCCACCGCCATTCTGCGCCATTGCTCCGTTCTTTAACCGGCCGGCCGGTCTTCTCACCCCCTAAGACCGGCTGCTGCAACCCCCCGGCACCGATGGAAGCCGGCGAAAATTGCGTGATTAACCGAAACCGTCTCCCGAGCTCATCAGCACGCTCCTGCGACCGCAAGGATCGGGATGCCGCCGGGTTATTTGGCCACGGACAATCCCGAAGGACCCGCGGCTTCTCAATACTCGTTCGAAGCCGGGGGAGGGCCTGAGACCGTCCAATCCATGTCCTCGGCCAGAACGACCCGCTTTTTGGTTTTATTGTCCTCAACGCGACCGATGGGCACGGGAGGAGGTACTGTGCGATTAAAAAGGATCCACGCGGGGGACGACGGAGCTGACCCTTGCTGGCCTCGTTGCGACTGATTTAACGAGTTTATTGCCGTAGACTATCTTGTAAGGGAATGGGGATCGTTAAGCGGGCGCTGCCTCGTCTTGATCCTGTATCGGTGCTCTACTGATATTTCGATGCGATTTTGTCCGATATTTATGATCTTCTTGATAAAGAAGGTATCTGCGATATCTCTTCTTGGCACGGTAAATGGGAAAGGAATGATTCTTTTTCGCGAAGCGGGAAACGTGCGTGTTTTGGTATTTATTGGGCAGGTAGTTTTTGATTGGTATTTTGCGTAGATGTACAAGTACGGTACGTGGATATTATGTTGATTCGAAAATGGAATGGTATGGTCACTGTTTGATTTAATGTTGACATTTATTTATAGTGATAGAAACATTATTGCGTACTGACTATTTATTCGAGGAGGTACTAATGTTTTATTGATAAAAACCCTGACGATTTATTAATAATTACAGTAATTTATTATGTTGGAAACATCTTTGTTTTAATATTTATAGGTGACGCAAAGTATGAGATATTTCTCTTATTCCACAAATGTTGTGCACGCAATTTGTTCGCACTTTGTAAAATAATTTGACATAGGATCTACGTAAGAAATATAAATATGTATTTATTTGTCTTAAGAAAGTGTACTCGTAGTACATTCTCAGCCAATGAAGATGCACATCCACGTGTATACTAAAACAGTAACAATAAAGATAAAATTAGCACTGTGAGAATGTGAAATTGATGAATTTTATCAATCCACGTGTCTATTCCCTATGATTAAATTTTCATCAGTGAAATCCTTTCTTTATGGCGACGTGGAATGGCCTAATGTCCTTTCTCTTTCACTTTCCCCTTTTCTACTTAAATTTACCGCAGATCGAATTATGCGACAGTCGCGAAATTACGCCAGTAGAATCAGCGTGACAAGCGAAACGGAGCACAAAGCTTAATGTGGATAATCCGCGGTTGATTGGTTCAATTAAAGGTGTCCAGACGAATTCAAGCGATTTGAGGATGCTGAACGAGACTCCCCGTACGAAAAATAATGGTGATTTAAAGGCACGACATTGAATTGCGTTTTGCGAATGTCAAAACGTATTTTGAATGTTACTATCGTATTGCAAGAACGTGGCTAAAAACCTTTAGAAACACGCTTTTGATATAGAGAACGCGTAGAACATATATTCATACGTAGAGTAGAATAAGAATATTACAGAAAAATATGATATTCAGCATAAACTACAATATATAACAATTGTAAGCAATTTTGATGCATACTTTCTAAAATAACCGGTTCGTCCTTTCTTAGAAGAAATACTATACCTTTGCGCATATTTTGAGGTTTTTCATAATTCTACCGCAGAACGTTAATCATTGTATCGATCTATCGACGTCTCTTCTTAATACCCTTTTTCTTTAAGGATATGGACGATATATAATACATAAATATATCCAGAAAGTGGCTGATAAGTTTAGTGTTAAAAGATATTAATTCCTCAATGCGGGAAGCGTTAATGAGCTTTCTAGCGGCTGTCTCCATTTTCAAGGTGAAAACCATTGGCATCCCCGTATTCCTTGGTACTCCTCGGCCATTCCCCTCTATTCCCCTCCCCACTCGAGATATGGCCTAATAGTCCTGTCGCTATCTCGCATTGTAATCGGAGGGTGGCAGCATGGCTTCCTGCTGGCACCCCAGCACATTCTCGTGGCATCAATATTTGATGACGGTGGATGGACGGGGGTGGAACGTATATGTCCGTCGGAGAAGAGGGCGGGGCGAGGATGCACTGGGAAACGTTAGGATATATAAAGATTACGATGCTTCTCTTCCTCTCTCGACGTGCCATCCTCTTTTTATCCGTCTTTCATTTAAGTCTCCGACCTCGAAACTTTCAGTGACTTTGGAAATCTGCGGACGCACGGGATTTAATAGTTGAATTTCCTTCAGCTTTAGATAAAACTACATCAAAGTGCAGTCTGTTTCCTTTGGTAAATATTAGATTGTTATGCGATCGACGTGATTTTTGTAATTAAAGTCGTCCTCTTTCTCGTACTTGTACAATCTATAATCGTATAAAATACTTAACGAATTTTTATACGAATTTTCAAACGATCTTCACTTTGAGTATATACGTCTGTATAAGTATAGGATTACACGCAATTGACGTAGGTTTAATTAATGCAAACTGGCCTCCGACACTTATGTCGCACAAACAAAACGCAAGTCGCTAACAAGTACGATATTAACACTTATCAGCAAGATATGGAACAGTAAACCCTGCTCGAACTTTCTTCGACTCCTCGACTCAAGTATGCGTATACAAGCGTACTGAAGTAAACCCCCGTTCAGAGGAGCATGCGTAAAGGGTACGAGGCCAGTAATTACCATAGAAGAGTACCGCGGTACAGAGAGCAAACACAAGACTCCTAAGAGTTCCCTGGGTATTTCCTCGGTTAGAAAACGGCTGGCGCGTAGGTCTTCCGATTTCAGCCCCTTTCGGTTCCGCCGGTATCCGGGTAATGTAATCGGAGTCGAGTAAGTACATTAGCTCAAAGGTACGGAGGTCTGTCGTGGACCTTCCTAATTGTCCCTCAGGAGCCGGCACACAAGCGCAGGGGCACGCATATGCGCGCGCGAACACTCTCACGCACACCCCAATTTTTTTCTCCCCCCTCCGCCCCTACCGTGTACACAAAATTATTTCCCAATCCGTCATTGAGAGGTGAACGTGAATATCGAATTTCGACAGGAGGGCCGAAGGGGGGTGGGGGAGTTAGCTACGGTCCGAAATTATCGACAGGGGCGGAGGAGGGGGAGGTAGACGCGTCGAAGCCGTATGCGGAGCAAAAAGTCACGGGCGAATTTTTTTTGTTAGCTTCCAATGAGCGAGACTGATATTGTTTCCGCCGGTAGAAACCGCGCGACGAAAACAATATCGGTGGCCATTAATTAAAATTGTCCGGTAGGTACGGCCGGGCAGAATATCGCGTTGCCGCTAAGAGGAATCTCATCTGGTCGCGGGGTCGGAACGTAGGAATTTTCGGTGCACCGTGCACCGGAAAGAGGAACACGCCGTGGAAGAAGTACAAATGCTGGATAGGTAGCTTTTAACGTTTAATAGCAGTCGATCGCGACTCTTTGGAATATTTGACATGTCAGGTGTATCGGTATGAAGCGAGCGTTTTCATATACAGAAATTTATATAGAAAATGCGAGTGTTAATCAGCAAGAGCCTTATGTGGAGAGAAGAAATATACCAATATTTTCTTTTGTAAATCCATTATTTCGTGCGCTATACAGTCATCGTTATACATACTCATGCGTATAGGAATTTTGTCAAAGATCTTTATAAATATAATACCAATTATTTACATTCGACGCGGAAAGAGTAGATGGAAAAATGTTTGCTCGAAAATGTACTGGAAATAAATTATTTTTGTTTTCCATCGAAGAAGACGACAGTTAAAAAGTTAACGGTCAACTCGCTACCGAATCCGTACGCGTTTTTAGCATCGCGTTTTCTCACATTTCTCCTCGGTAAGTAATCCTTTTATTCTATAAAGTAAATATTAATTTTAAAAAGTGTACCTTTTCATCGATCGTTCCAGAAATATCGCTGTCAATGAAACGTGCATCTCTTCGTCTTTAATTTCCTTGCGGATCTTCACATACCTTTGCAGGACATTAAAATAACTCACGGATTAGATTTGTATCAGTGCAAGGCGTGCCGGGCGGTTTGGCAAGGAAATTGACCCAAGAGGTTCCGGGGTTTGCCTAATGGGCCAAATTCCAGGCTCCGAAATGAATGGGTCGAATTAGTTGGAGGAGGCGATACGAAAATTCTCGGCGGATCTCAACATCTGCGCACTTAGATGCGACGATAATCTACGATCGACTTCGTGCAAGTAGCCCCTCGTTAATTATCTATTACAGTCCGATAACCATCGATGGTTAGGTCTTAGATCTGGCGCCTAATTCGATAGTCCATTTCGATAATTGGGACCGGGAGGAGTTGTTTATTTTCGAGTTGAATCGGCTCTCCTCGAAATGACGTTAATTAGGCCGGCCCGGTCCCTCCTCGAGGGTCGCTTGGATATCGCCCGGCGATTATATTGTGCCTCTCGAAAGACAGTGTTTAATAGGTCTCCCGGCTACGACTTTTCGTGACGATAATTGAGGTCGACCGCCGCGCGTTTGTCTTCGGTTTAAATCGAGCCTTATATCCTTTCGCCGCTGTCGCTATTTTTCTTGCCCTGTAACCGTTATGCGATCCGGGACTTCTGCTTTGTCAAATAAGTATGCGGTGTAATGGTAAAGAATCTTACGTGACTAATTGATATTACATTGAATTTGTCTATTTGACATATCAGACTTTTTCTCCTTAATGGTTATATATAGAACAAGAAATATTTGGAATAGTTTGTGTGCTCAAAGATCACATATTTGTTTTAATTAGAATTTTTCCAATAAATCTACTACCTATTAATGCCTATCTACTACCTATTAATCGTCTATTTCGTTCACCGCTGTTCAAACCCAGTATCTACAAGAAAACTCTATCAGAGTTTCGCGTGCAAAGTCAAGATGATGTATATCTTCCTTATCGATTTTTGTACGATAGATGTTTATCGAGCAGGGATAAAAAGCTGACCGCAAGTACTATATTAACACGCATCGATCTACTTACAATATTAATCATTGTCATACGAACCCCATACAAACAAGTTACATTCATCAAGTTTAATAATCACGAACCAGCTGGAAATCTAACCTTGCATTGATATTTCCACACGATCTAACGAGAAATATTATTTCGTACATAATTACGAGCAAGAGGCCATAGAAATCAGCACATCTTATAGATTATCGTAATATATAATATTATACCCAGAAGAATAAGTATTTTGAAATTTTCCCAAATGCGTGAGATTCAAAAGTTTTTCCAAGGATACCACGAACTACGCAGCGCCAATGTAACGTGTTATTCGAAAGCAGGTTGGGCGTAGTCGTGGAATAACGCGGCCTGTACCAAACTGTCTGTACGCGGCGGGAAGCGACTTTTTAATGTTTCGGATGGCGCCAGGCTTGATCGAGCTGTCAAAGGAGGTAGCCACTCGCTCAGGGTGCCGTGACACAAAGTCATCGGCCGTTAGTAGATACATAAAGAAAGGTTGGGAGGGGGGATCGGGCGAAGGCGACCGAGGGTACGTAACCGAGTCTTCTGCCGTCAGATGAACCATGAACGGGGGCTCAATCTCCCGGAATCCTGAAGAACGGACCGCGCCGCTCCAGGACCGGCTCCGTGGCAAACCGTCTGGAAGATCGTCTTCCAAAAGGACCAGACACAGAGGCCGTGGCCTCTCTACGCACGAACACTCCCGTACTTATGAATTTACGCACACACACCGAGGTGGGCGCCGGTCGAGCGTGAGAACGGTCCTTTGCCAGTCCCCGGATTCTTTGAGCTTAATTGCCCCGCGAGTCAATTTTCGACCAAAAAAGAAGTCTGCCGCCTTTTCGGGATACAGATTAATCTCGTGTCGCGCGACGATCGAGAAAAGGAGCAGCGCGAGGAGGAAAGTTCGCCCTCCTCGTATTAGGCTCGTCTGATCGAAGTTTCTCGATGATCGTCCATCGGGCAGTTTAATGCGATAAAATTAACGAGAACAAAAGAGTCGTAACGTCCGGTCTGCTTCGCTCGATAAAAGTTTCCAGGTAAATCAAGCGTTCTGCTTTAAAAGGGACTGAATTTATGCGAGTAGGGGAATTATGTCGAGCGATGTCCGTTGGTTGTCTTTCATTATGTCTGCCGATTGTCTTTCACCGAGTGCGGGTAAGGTAAACTTCGCTGGTATATATGGAAGGAAAGGAGAGTCTTGTACAAGCATATCGCATAGACAGTGAGAAAACTTTCTAAATTGCATTCTGATTAGAAATGAGCATCGAGAGTAGAGGATATTCCGTAAAAGTACAAAGAGTGGAGCGTATGTCATACCAACGTCGTTTAGACAGAGGTCAGTAATATAGCGGATGTATTGCAACATTACCAAGTATTTTTAAATATAAGAAGGGTTGCACAGTTATTCAAATCGTACTCTTCCAAGAACACACCTTGAAAAATACCGATAAATACGCGATACGGTGACCCGGTTATTCGACCCAAATTCTCCGTCATTGCCGATGCTGCTGACCGATAACGAGCTTACGACCGCACACGCCTTTTGGCTCAACTCGCGGTCCGCGGCCATGAATGACGAATACCGTTTTCATTTGTAAGTATCGATTATTTCCAATTTTATTTTACGTTTATTATCATACAAACACATTTTATTAGTGCTTCACTGCGTGTTTTCTTTCCATATCTAATCGTGGTATTTTTTCCTTCACATTAACACCGATCCAATGCTTCCCTTGTACCCCACAGTTCAATAGCTTACGATAAAAATAGATAAGTACGAAATTCGTTATAAAACCAGATTTGCAAGAAAATATTGGAACAAAGATTAACAGTATTCTCATTTATCAGTGGCCCTTGGGAATTTTCAGGTCGTCTATGCGGATGCAATTCGGGTTGGCCAAGCCTGGCCTAGCGGTTTTGGTTCGAGAAGGAGGAAGGATGTTGCAGTGGACGAGAATAGGCCCGGTGTCGGGTAGTGCGCGCCCGCCTGCGGGCGACATGTGGACCGGCCAGCAGGTGAACCCGATATTACGTGCAAGGGTACGGACCGGTCCTGTATGCGTGCGTACAGAAACGTGTCCGGAGCACCCACGTGTCGCGGCTCGATGCATCGCGGCATAGAGCAGCCATCGAGTGCAACAAATTGCGCCATACGCCGAGCGAGGCCGGGGAAAGGATAAGCCGGCGCACACCCCTTCAGAAGTGAGATCTCGCAGGTATAAAATATAGTTAGCCCTGGCCGCGACTCGGTCGTTGTCCAAGCGTCCATCCTTGTCAGGAAACGCAAGTCTTAACTGGTGTTTGGATGGACGAGCTATACGGTTCAGGGAATACGTTCGATTTTGGAATATCGGAATGTTTGCAGCGTACAGTTTTATTTCCAGGCCTTGTTTGTATTGTGACTTAGTTTGTATTGAAAAGCGGATTTGTTTCCAAGGGGTTAAAAAAATGCCGAATTAGTTCTAAGGAGGAGGAATGCCTAGATATATTGATGATTCCGTGTATACACACGAAGGTTATCATTTTGTAAATGTCGTGGGTGCTGGGAACGGTACTCGTTTTGTATAGCCTACGGTGTCTGTTATATGTTATATATATATTTTTTTTTTTCATTTTGATATAAGCGAGGCATTAAGAGTTTTTGATGTAAGTAGTGTAATTTAATACATGCGTAACCAAAATAGCTGAAAAAGTGAATAAAGAAACCATTAATCGATCGATTAATCCTCTTCTTCTCCTTCTCGCAACCGCAACCGCATCGTACTGCAACCGCAACCGCATTGTACCGCAACCGCAACTGCAACCGCACTTACAACTGCAGCCGCAACCGCAGCCGTACTCGCACTCACAAGGCAACCGCAACCGCACGCGCACACAACTTCCATCCATTAACACGTTCCGTGCCAACCCGTTTTTGCTCGATATGATTTTCAGGTCATTTGTTGTTTTGACTAAAACTTGATATATGCCACACAGTATGTTATTACATCATTAATAAGCAGTGTGCAATTACCTCATTATTAAAGGCTTTTACCGATGATTATTTTATTATCTCTCAATAATATCCCATTCTTTCCTCGTGTCTTTAACCTTTAACGTCGATAGTTAACACAATGATTATAATATATCACTCAAGAAGGAAAGGTATCATAAAAGAGAAATAAACTCGTTTGTTGTTTAATCTCAGATATCCCAGACCAAAGATCTCCCTTATTTTACCATTGTCCCGTTTGTAATATCGCCAAAACTCGCCGACGGTTTCCTCTACGTGGCGCTTGAAATTCGCATAGGAGCGGTTCGATAAGTGGCCGTTATCGATTTTCGATTAATCAGCGTGCATGCGCCAGGGCCAGTGTGAATCGGCTCTTTTGTCGTCCCGTGACAGGGCCGGTACACAATCAAGACGAGCGGACAGTGTTTACGAAGCGTCGCTCCAGCGACGACGAGCTAATGGCTTCAAGACATTAAGTTAATTGCTCGGCACATCGTACTTGTGTACTCGCATTTGCGTGTGCTACCGGCCCATCTTTCTTTCCCTATCTGCCCTCCGCTTCCCCCACCGCCTGCTGTGCGTTGTCACGTAATGTTCGCCGTAATGGAAGCGTCGTAAAGGACATAAGTGCTTGCCACCGTTGACTTTTCGTAGAAAGGGACTCGTCTTCCTCGCCGGGGCTCGATCCATTAAAGTGGCGGTTTTCAGCCGGATAACCGTACCCGGTGATTTTAATCGGCGCCCTCTCTGGAAAATATTTTTCCGCCATTGATATTGCCCAGCTCCGCGAACCCTGCCAATCAGCCATGGCCCGGGTCTGCATGGACGATTGCATTGTCGATCAATTATTCGATACATCGTATAACCCTGTTCTTGGCAAATTTGATGCATTGTATCCTTATTACACGCGTATGCATTTTGTAGATGTAGATGTTATATGTAAATCTGTTTTTTACACGTGCTGATTGCGACCGCTTGAGGAATAATGTTATGTTTCGATAAGCACCGTTGTGTGTTTTGTGTTGTTAAACATAAGTGGTTGTAGCAAAACATAGTTTTGTGGATAAATCGCTACGCGTAGTTAAATATACGTTTTACTCATTTTCAGTTTTTCTCGTTATTAATCTCAACGTACTTCTCTATGGCTTTAATTATATGAAGATTTATGGCAAAAGTAAACTATTCTTGTTTTTGAATTCGACTCGAGTTTCCATTGTTAAATTACAGAACTAGAATTTAGTCGCGTAAAGAAATATTTAAAAAACTTTTCTGACAATAAAAAATCATAACATGGATTTCCAAGGGAAGAAGCGAAAAAAGTGGAGTGACTCCAATTCTATTTCTTCGGTAGAGACCACGTTGGAGCGGGTTAATCGTTACAGAAGAAACTGCTGACAAATTCACGAGCCAGTCTCATAAATATGGATGCTTTCAAAGAGCAACGCGGGTCGCTGTTACAAGGTAACTTAGAATAATCGTAGAATTATTTCTCACGGAGATCATCGAAATGTAACAATTTTCTCTCACCTACGACATTCTACAGATCGATTATGTAGGATACTAGAAAAATACGCGTAACACAAAAAATCTATAATCAACGAATCCTTCAACTATCATTCTAACTAACAAATGTAAAAAACGTAATGTCCAAGATTGTCATTAACCTAAAACTGATACCCGTTGCGTTTAATATTATTACTATACTTCTCCTCTAGATATCACGATACTAAAACTTAATTACAATATACCGCTTTTACTAACATTTATTATATACTCGTTTCTTTGTCAATCTCAAGTGTTCGATACTCGATTCGAATTCTCAAACAATAAAACAGCATCCTTCGCATCTTCGTTATCGCGCTACAAATACAGCATACGCATACACCAACAGGCGCATATTTACACATCCCACCGATAATCCGAAAATTCTTGGACTCGCCAAAGGACCGTCGACATCGTTCCACGATTATCCCAGATGAACCCAGGAGACGTAACCTGGTCGTGAACGAACGTTCCTGGACGGACCCCCGGCTGCTGCAAGAGCAAAACAAGTCCACCGTGGCACAAAGGGCCAGGCACCTCCGTCGCTGATTTTTCCTGCCCGTCGAACCGTCTACGTATATTTACATAAAAGGGCGAGTCGTTGGAATTTTTAAATCAAATTCCTTATCGGACAAGCGCGAGGTCGCGGGACAAGGGTGCGGGGAGGAAATGGCGGGGGCGAGGCAGGGGGCCGGGGGTGGCACGACCGGGACGGTGGCGCCAGAAAGGTGAGAGTCTCTATCCGCCAGCAGCGAGAGGTAACGAGCTCGTTCCTCCTTCGCCGACCTTCTCGAACACTCGCGACCCCCTCCGGAGTTTTCCTCTCTGTAGTCAATTCCCTCCTCTCCGTCTTCTTTCTTCCTCCACCCACGGCCCGCTCCACCCCCAAGCCCGCGAATCCCCGAGCTGTGACCCGATGCGGGAAATGAGAAAACGATAAGAAAATATATCCCCCAGGGGTGCGCGCCTCCAGGAAAGTCGATGGAGTGCGCGGAGCTCTGCGACGAAACAGATTGGAGCTCCTGCCTTCGAGGAGAAGGCACGTGTACGGGATTATGCTTACTCGACGCGTGTACATTTTCCTCTTGCAACGCGATTTTTCCACGTATCTCGATCGTCGTTTGTATATTTCTTGTTGGCTCCGTGTTTGTACATACCGGGTTGTTTGAATAGCTGGAATTTTTTGATTCGGCATCTGACGAAAATCGGCACGAACTTTCCGGAGAACGGAATGGCAGAGAGTGTAGCTTTTGATGTGATGCTTCCTTAAGCTTTGATCAATACTTTTGAGTTTTATTGGTAATAGGCGGAGAAAGTTCGATGAGATGAGATGGGCTCTGCGAGGAAGTAGATTGGAGGGTGGGGCACGTGTATGGGATCATACTGGCTTCATCCCCATAGACTTTTTTTTATAGGATTCTTTTATCTCACCTGTCGCCTCGATATCTTGTTGCTTCTATGTAACTTTTTCCTATAACCAATATTTTTAGGTTTATTAGCGATATCTTGCTAGCTGTATACATTTTTAGGACTTAATGGATTTGTGCTTGCGAAGCGGAAGCACGCGTGGGATTCTTGTGGGATGTTCTTGGTTATATATTCGGATAAACAGAGAACTTTTACAGCGTGTAATTTATGTCCTTCTATATTGTGCTAAGCTAACATTGCTTAGTCAATATATAAAGAAATGTGTATCTCTATATATTCTTAAAAAATTGTCGAAGTAAGAATGATTTGAAATATTCACTGTTTTATTCGCAAGAACTTTCCCTCGTAAGTGGATATATTACGATTCGCCACTGGCCCTGCAAGAATTCCTACCATACTCACGAGCATACTTATCGAGCACAAAAGGGCGGAGCAAAAAGTCCTGGGGATTGAGACTAGAAACGAGAAACAGGGAGAAGAGAGAATGCAAGGAGGGGCTACCGAGGACATAAATCTTGGAAGCTTTCTTATCAAAGGTGCTCCGTCGGGAAATGGTGGCAATCTTGGTTCTTTTCGTTCACGAAATGAAGAAAAGCTGATTTCAAAGCTGATATGTCTATGCCAGGGATATGCGTCTTCTAAGTATCGAAGTAGAAGATAAGGTCGATCGAGTTTGTTAGCGTGGAACGTAGATTTGGGTCGTTAAATTTTGGTTGTTTTCTAGAAAAATTAATGTCACCATCGGGGACATGCTGAATATCATGCTCTAAGATGTACGCTCAAAAGCGATTAAACATCGAATTGTAATGCGTCTGTGGAAAATTGTGGTGTTTATTGAAAATGGTTATTTATTGAAAAGTAATTGTATATTATAAGCTACTGACTGTACAAGGATTTATGTGTACCGTATCTTTGCACGGCACATGAGATAGTTACATATGTCTTCGACATAAACTATCGCAACGATATGGAAACATATTATTAAAATTAGTACTTTAAAATCCGAACCAACTAGCAACACATTCCATACAAAATATCCTACGGATGAACATTCCTCGTTGAAGATCCAAAGTAGCGTATCATTTCATAATAAAAATATTAAGTATATCAATAATACGGTATTTGGAAATAACGTATAAGGAAATTATATATTGTTACATTTTATATATATTACAACATAGTAAACCATTTTCGTAATGCGCAAAAGAAATTTCTACTCCCGCGAGATTTTATCATACATCAGCACAAACCATGCTTTAAACTTTATAGTGCCTTATAATTTCGTATACTATGAAAAACTACCTTGAAAAATACACGAGTTTTAAACTAGCTCCCAAAATCAATGCATTTCTCTGCAAAATACAAATATTTCCACATTTTAGAAAACCGATATATCGGTTCAGGGTATTACATATTTCGGAAAATTCGCAACTCCAGTGTATTGGCCCCAGGGTACAATAAGGGTTAAAAACCTGGTGCTGCTTATAAAACGTTCAACCAAACATCTAGCAAGCTTCGAATATCCGTGGCAATCATGCACGCTAAAGCTCCCCTAAATACGAAAGCCACGTAACACCATCGTACGCGGTACACCGCGCTATACCCTTGTAAGTGCAGGAGCGATTATCGACGCGGATCGTTAAATCGGCCTTAAAACGTTCGCCAGCGAGGGGCCAGATAATTTTCAAGATGGCAAGCCTCGCTACAGTCGCCACTATATAATGCATTCGCGTACGTATATAGCGGTGGGTCGTTATCGTGGTAGTCGGTCTCTCCTTGAAGGGCTGTCAGGTGAGAGAGGGCCCTCGAGCTCCGGGAAATAGGAGTGCTATCGGGGCGAGGTGGCAATGGGGAGGCGAGGGAGGCGGAGGGCCGAGGAGACCCTCGGCTTTCGCGAGTATTATCTTGTCAGCGCGGATAACGACACCTCGGCGTCGTTCTACAGCCCTCATCAATTATAAATCCCGGCTACCTCTTACTACCAATCGCGATATCCCGAGTTCAGGGCCCGCAATCGCAGATCGAGACGTCTCATTATCCCGCTGGTCGGCCATTGCGGTCTCATCGAGCGCCCGAAATGGGAGGAAAGCTCGCCTCGAGCTTCTGCGAAGTCTCGTGCATGAAGCGCGCGGCACTTAACTCGTCGATGCTTCACGACCGGTGGATCACGGATTAGTGACTTTTTTGTTAGACTTTTGTTAATTCGTTATTACTGCTCCCTTTCACGTTTCTGTTTCGCGTCTGCTTTATATGATATAACGAGTAGTAGAATAGCGAAAATGGAAGGAAAATCCTTTTTGGGGCTTTAGGAGAGTCTAGTGCAAGAAGTACGTGGTACTGAATTGATCGATTGTCCATGATGATGGTGAGATTTCATACAGATTCTGGTAAACTCTGGAGTGTTGTTTCCTTTAATATTTATTTCATGTATTATGGTATAGTATGGAAGCTTGAAGTCGGGGGAGAGTTTACTTCAATTTTTATGATAAAATCCGCGTTAAATTTTTTTTTGTTGAGAATATACTGTTTTAGAAATGTTTATGAATCATTTTATAACAACATTGCTTAATATTTATTTGCATTACATATATATCGTATAATATTTCATTCATCTTTGAATATAACAGCCCAAAATATAGAGATGTTCTAGGTTGGCGCAAGTTCTTACCATTCTGGTATTTTCTGTTATATATGATCATTTTAATACACTTTAAAATATATTATACAATGCCCTGGACACTCATGGTTATATCTTCTTTTTTTTTTAATCCATTTTTGGTACAGACTGCCAAGGTCATTTAGCCTAGGGTCTACTGTTTATGCTGGATTCCGAATCACAAGAGCTGCAGTATACATATCACATGGAAAAACCAGAGATGCGATGAGGGAGATTCAAACCCGGGTTTCTCGTGTGGCAGTCCGAGTTTCTATCCACTACACCACTGCAGTTCTTCGGTTATAGCTGGAGGTTATATTATAAATACTTTAAATTATTCCTAGTTTTACGGCATGGATTGCACAAAAAATTTATCAGAGCTATTCGAATTACTTTCAAGTAACTCACTCTTTTAGTAAAAAAAAGAAACTTCATTACAAGCTCGAAATCGTATCAGAAACGTATTCTAATTTATCCAGAAAAATAAAATCATTTTCCTCGAACATTTCCGATTTACCCAAGTGTCCTGCAATGTTTCCACGAGCGCGTATCCGTAATCGAAGAATTCAGGGCTTCATCTCTTTCCTCAATGGCGCTAATAAAATCTTGGCGGCCATAAGACGCGCATCGCTCTGGAAGTTGTTTGTCCGGAAAACACCGGGGAGTTTATGTCCGGCGCTCGTAAAGCTCCGCGCACAGAACATTGCTCATTTGCCGGGCGTTAAGGTGCGCATTTGCGTACCGAACGGTTTGGTTTTACCCGCGATAAGTAAACGGATAACGCGGCTGTAACTGCTAACCGTTATTAGCGCTCGGCCGACGAGATGTTTACGAAGACTATTTACGAGGAAGCGGTTGCATTATTCCCCGCAACGTTGAACGTCATCCGCGCTGATCCACATAAACACGGAATGCGCGTAAATACCAGCCCTTCCCCTTTCGCACCGCATCGAAGCACACAATGCATATCGAATATCTATACGCGTATTCCCCTTCGACGCTGTAGCCTGTATTGGTTTTCAATCGTTATTGATTTTAGAAAATAGAAGATCGGAGAATAGTTCTGACCAGATTTCATTCGTCGACGCGAGAGGTATTACTTATTAATTTGTATATGGTACTGCGGGTTTAAAAAGAGATTATTACTGTAGATACGTGAATTATGCTTTAGGCATGCTAGGGTGCCTGACAACTAATCGTGGAATGGGCTATTTTTTTTAAAACAATGGATAAAGTCATTTTGTTAATACATCTGGAAATAACGTTAGCCAAAATAAACTTATTTTTTAACTATATTTATACGTTTAAGTTAGACAGAGAAGCAGGAAAAAGATTTTTACTCGAACATATGTGAATGACGTTATCGTTGTGCTGCAAGTTCTCCTTTGAAGATTTCTGAGAATTTTCGTGTTGGGACAAAAGTTGTCCTTTCCACATTTCTCAAAGCTTTTTACTTCAGGAAAGAAGTCCGCCAGCTCTGCGATAGAAATGAAAATCATTCCTCGAAGAGCTGCACGCCGCACTTTGAACTAGAGCTTAAAAAGTGTAAATCTAGGGACGATTAAAGAAACGGTCGGGGCTCGCAAAGGTTGAAGGCTTTCGAAAAACCGAGGTCTACGTTTTTACTATTCGGCCTGTCCCCTTGCTAACGAGGCGGCAAGAAACACGGAATCACTTCAAAATGAAAAGCCCCCGGTTATCAGAGGCTAACGACCCCGTCATTAAGAAAGTTAAAATGAATGGGCTTTGTCGGTGGCTCAAACACAGCGATTTCCCTCCCTTCGAAGGAATCCTCCGACCCTTTTTGTCCTTCCGTCCAAGGAGGTGCAGCGACCATGCAATCCTGACGGACAAAGGTGTTCCGTGTAATGAAGGATTCAAGCTGCCCTAATAAAAAGTCGGCGTCATTACCCCCGTTATCCACGGCCGCCTTTCCGCCTTGCGAAATATATAT